>JASFDD010000008.1:0-201061 GCA_036937055.1 Nidula microcarpa | reverse complement strand
ACTGGGTGGTTTTGGCACTGATAAGAAAATTTACGACTGATCTTCAGATTTCTTCCACTATTTCTGTTATTCTTGGACAAAAATTGGCCAGAATATAGAGAAAGGGTACCTTCAAATATATTACCACTCACTTTCTCCGAAAATTCAAATTAGCATGCTTCCCAGCCGTGATTACTATTTTGGCGTCTCACTGGCCGGTGGATGACTGTAATATCGTGTTATAAATTTGGCCGCGGTGGAATAACCCGAGTGCCTGAAGGCTGCGTCAATTATTTCTAGACATGCACTTGTTTGACTATTTCGACACATACATACTTGACATTAACTGCGAACCACCGCAAATATTTGACTGTCTTTTATAATGTTGAACTGACGATATTGAGTGACTACGATATTATTAAGATGGAAAGAATGAGCCTTGCAACCCTCAGGCCTCAGGCTCAAAGTTCGCCAATCAACGTCACTCAAGTTTAGTATTTATTATTTCTTTTTATTCATTAGAAATTAGAATTTGACACTTCAGCAAGTTCCAATCAAGTTTCCAGAGAAATTGCAACTTTTGCGTATGGAACGTTGGTGTACTACCTACCACTCGAGCTAGGTACCTGGGTGACATTGTAGAGTCGAGACACCAAGTGAATATTTACTAGTATTTGTTAGTGCCTTCCTTTTCATACAAATACAAGTAATCATCATTTTTAAATTCAGCGACGAGGACAGCTTGTGTGCACGAACATGCTTCTAAAGATCACTTCTCCAGGCTCTCCTTCCACATTCTAAAGCTTCGCACGTTGTGAAAGGTGGTCAGTTCAACTTCGAAGCTTGTTCCTCGGACTCCCTGTGATCGATTCGAATTCGTTTACATCCATTCGGAATCCAAAAAGTTGCTCTGCGAGTACGGTGAACGTAATAAAACCTGCGCTTCGTACGCGCCTTACCGCAAAGTTGTCTTCCATGGGTCAATACGATGCGAAATATGGACCATATTCAGCCTCAAGCCGGTTGGTTCGTTCAAAGTACCCCTATGTCCTTAGACGTGTTTTGGTATTGTGGAGGCAGTCGTGACGGCGCTCCCGTCACTTTCCTCCATCGTTGGACTGAAGATGCACAGCGATTCCGTTATTCTCTTGCGCTGACGTCCGCTACTACGGTTAAAATTTTCATCAAGCCATAGTTTCTCCTTTCGCGATGCTACGAGCTTCTCTTCGATGATACCTCCTCTCCTCTGTGGATGTAATCAAGACTGCACGACGAATTCAAGGCCTATAACCTCTTTGGGACTATTCTCCGAGTATAAAGAGTCGGTTGTAGCGAAAGGAAGGATCAGACAGTTCCTCCTGCAGTCTACTCCATTCTCCTCAAATTTCTAAACATTCACAAAGCTCCGTCCTCCATTTCTTCAGCATGCTTTTTCAAACCATCTTCGTTTGCGTTATCGCGCTTCCTTTTTTGGCTGCCGCTGTTCCTGCGGTATGTCCAGCCCTATCCTCGAGTGTACCATTCGCTTGAGCTGTTTCCATATATTTCTGTTCACAGGGCAGCCCTGGTAATAACGGTAATGGTAACAATTGCTCTGAGGGAAATATTTAAATTTGCAGGTCGCAGCACAACAGTTTCTCGATCAATATGGGCCTATAGCGATTCCCATTGATCTGACCGTTCCGGTCCAACTCTCTTGCACCCAAGTTTCTGCTATTCTCGGGTTTGACACAATCTCTTGCAGCCAGTAGTTGAGTTGCTGCAGCAATTCCAACGAAGTCAGTTACCATTCTACCTCAATTATTTGACTCAGTCTGAGATTCATCATCTTCACAGGTAGGCACCCTTGTCGGGGTCAATTGCAGCCCGATCAATGTTGCTGTTTGATGGTATTACCAGCATCCTGTTAAGCCTTTCTCTCGCGGTTCTACAGATGCCGTCGGTGGGCTTTGTTTATCAGTGATTTTAGTGCAGTATACTTTCTGGATGGGTATCGGTCATTGTTATCGAGTTTCTATGTTCGCAAATTTATTTGACATTGCGAGCATTGTGAAGAACAGCCCTTTCAACATATTGTCAAACGGCAAACTGAGTAGGTAATAAATAATAACAGAGAAACTGTAATAGCCTTGAAGCTTCGCCTTACTGTACTCTATTGAACCGAAAACCCATAAACGTTGAGTTACATAATTTTCATACATATCATTGCGGTATCAGGAAGTAGTATACAGTCTGACCCCTCTTAACCCATACCTCTCATAACCCATAACCCCTTATATCCCATAGCTCGAGCCATCCACCGACTTGGTTTGCAGGGAATTGCACTCCATAACCCATAGGTCCGCAATAACCCATAACCCATACCCCTCCGCGGGCAAAACCCATAGGTTTGCCTACCCATATTAGACCTAGCCCCTTAGTTATATGGTCAAATAATTAGTTCACCGGTTGCTCACCACAGTGATGTGCCACGGCGGTGAATGAATAGCCCAAAAATGACCCTCTAGGAGTCGTGATACGCCACAGTGCCCACTAAATGCTCGAAAATGAACTTTTAAAACTTTTTTTTACCTCAACTATATCACTTCTATGGCTCTTAAACCACTCGAAATCTTTAAGAAAGGGTTCTCTAAATTTACAGAAACAATCAACATCGAGATCAACGGCGGAGATGATGTAGACGATGATATTCCCATCGAGCCGCGTCCAACTCGCGTGAAGTTCTCAGGGCAGTATCTACCCTCAGCAAGTACACTGAAGAGTTAAACGACCCGGTTGCATGCAAAATCGAAGGACTTCTGGGGACATTCAATAGGCAACTCTGTCTTGATGAGACCAAGAGTATGAAAGATACTGCTGTAACTGATTTTTTTCAAAGATTATAGATATTACTATTCACAGTAGGGTAAAGGGACATCAGGAGTATCATTTAGCACAAGTCTGTAGCGTTTAAAATTTTCTCGAAATAAATTTTTTTTTTTTTTTTTTTTTCGATTTTCCGTTTTTTCGAGTCTATTTTTAGCATACCTCTCTAAACCCATAACCCCTCATAACCCATAGCCTGGGCTGTCCACCGAGGGGTATGGGTTATGAGTGGTCAGACTATAACTGTCCAGTGCCCTATCCTGCCCTATCTTCGATAGCCGGGGTGAATGGAGGTAGAGTCCAATGTGTGTTCCACTGTGACTGTCAATACTTTATATCATATGCCGGAATTCAAGTCAAGTTGAATCAGACTGACTCCGATGCTCATAGAGATCCTTATGCAAATGTAGTCAACCATGCCTGGGCGGGACCGTAAGGCGCGAGTTCTTTCCTAAATAGGAAGAAGGCGCTGATGCGCCCATGATCAAGTCATGACTCACTGATGCGTTGGTTACATTGTATTACTTACATGCTTGATTGGTATATGCATCTTTTGCCCCGACCATTTCCACGTGACACATAGGCAGTGTCGGTCCTTGATAACTTCAACTGTCGGACCCGTTGCATCTAGAATATCCGAGGAAATAAATAGTGGGACGCGATGCTCTCATAGATCTTTCATCAAATTACTCTCATCCCCTCACTGCCAACCTCATTGCTCTTGTTCTATCATCATGCAAGACTCCCCACGTTCCTCTTCTCGTTTGAAAGCAAAAGCAGCTGCCACCTCGCTTTCTGGACAGATGGTCAAGCCACTCATTATTGAAGAGCTACCCACGATGTCGCACCGCAAGAAACAGAAGCAGCATCACTTGAACCCAGATGCACGTATAAAAGGGAGGCGCGGAAAGCTGAAAATAGTCACAGAGATGCCACTCGACGTGTTATTTGAAGTTCTCAGTCATCTATACCCTGTAGATCTTCTTAACCTATCTCTGGCCAACAAAGCACTTCGCGCTATTCTTTTATCTCGCACAGCTTTGACGATCTGGACAACAGTACGCTCAATCCTACCAAAATGCCTTGCTAGTTATGATGGAACACTTATGTCCAATAATCTATCTATCAAGTATTTTACTATGTAAACCCGCCTCCACCATCCTGTCCGTCCGATTTAAATCTCGTTCAGTATGCAAACTTGCTGTATGGTCGCTGGTGCTATGTGCGATAATGTTCCTATACGCATCATGTCAGTTCTGATTGAGTTTTCATTCTTGGATCTCCATAGGTTTGCGGTGCGGCTAAGGCATCTATCGTCGTGTGGCCCTCCAGGTTGCGAACCTGTGGAAAATGTCTTGATTTAAAGTAGGTCACTCAATTAGTAGTAGGGGTGACCTAAGATTTATCCTCTTTTCTTCCAGATTCATTAAAGATAATTATACGCTTAATGATGCACAGAGAGCCGTTTTAAGGTTGTGTCCTCTCGGCTATGCCTCGTCCAAGATGTGGCGTATGTCTTCATACAATTCATTTGTGACACATTTTCTCATACATGTAACACAGGAACCCCCAGAATATGTCCCAAGAGCGAATACAAAGAAGCTTCTGCTCATCTCGAGAGTTTAAAACCCGATTCAGATGAATATAATGCCTACGTTGCCGAAAGAAAGTCTATGTTTGCCATGAAGCAAAAGGTATGCAAGACATTTGATTGTATGGCCCGTCAGATAGAGGATATTCCTGGACTGTCTTTGGCTAAGGAATTAACCGCCAAAGGCAACGGCTTCTCTTCTTACTTTTCGCAGAACTGACCTAACTTCTTTTGCAGTCTGGAACAACTTACGACCTCAAATAGTCGAATTTATGGAGTATTGCAAAGAGCACCGTTTAAATCAAGAACGCCAGCTTGCATTGAAGAAGTAGGCTTGGATGACTTCAAGGTGCACCAATCTAGCATGCTTGATTTAGCTGAAAACTGGAAGAGAACTCAAGTGGATTTACTTCTTGGGCTACTGCCTAAGAAAAAAGGCCAAAACCCGGATGGTGAAGAGCGTCTGAAACTTGCCACGACTTTCTTTTGTTGTAGTTGGTGTCGCGAACCTATCACATACCCCCGGATTCTGGTACATTCGTGTCTTCTTGGGGCACATCGGAGAAAACGCGATCTCGATGAAGAAGAGGAAGAAGCTATGGAGTTTGAGGAACTAGGGTACGGGACTAGGCCATGGACCTATAATCAAGATGAGATATCTTTCGACAAAGAAACATCGAAATTAGCAACTGCCATCATTACCACTTGTGGAATGGATCCTGCTTCAGCTTCCGCTCAAGAAATGGATATACTTAATGGGCGGATTGAATGTTTGCGGTGTGTTCACCCTTCTCGCGGCCGGTTGGTCATGACTTGGAAGGCAGCAGTACGTGAATGCCGTTCTGAGAGAGACTCCACCATCTGATTTGCTGCCAGATTCTTCACGACTTGGAGAACCATTATGAAGATAAAAAGTCCTCTAATATCTCATGGCGAAAGGTCGATGACGACGATGCTGCCAAAGCCTCCACACAAGAAGCTAAGAATGCTCATAGATGGCGATGGCCTAGATATACGTGCATTCATTGCCATTTCGTCCTCCCAGGCACATCAAGGAAGGATCACGTCTCTCATTGGTAAGCAGCGACAGCATTTGTTTCAGTATACTTCCCAACTAATAGTCTCCTTAGTCTTGCCCGAAAATCCCATTTCCCTGAGCTAGAGAAGAATTATCTCCTCCCACTCGATTCCTCGATGAAGCAGCCTCCTTATGCTGTACGGATTTAGAGATTTATTTACGAAAGGTATAATGTATTGTTGTATGTCATTACGCATGAGGGTTTCGAGGACGAAGATGTTGGTATAAAGAGCTTCTGTCGTCGTTGAACACTGTCTTGTTAGGCACTATGTCCATACACATTAATTTATTCGTCATCAATCGCTCGCATGGTGCGCAACGGAACAGAGCCAGATATCCTTGGGGAAGGAAGAGCACTGCATAATGCAAACCTTAACATTGCGATGACTGAATCGAGCTATAAATTCATAGCATTTTACTCTCGAAATATAGGAATAGCACAGAATAGTGCTTTTAGTGCTTCATTCGATAATAGCGTCATGATAATTGTGGACAGCATTATTTCACAGATAATGTATATACTCGTTAACACCTCATTCTATGAATCATTGGTCTGAGGAAGGACTACAAAACATAGCGGAAATCCCGGTTCTGAATATCTGTAAGATCCAAAAATGCCTATTACATAATCTATTAGAATACACTCCTAGTTTAAAAACGAGAAACTCACCTTGTCAACCTTCTTCTCAATGCTGGAACCATCAGATTGTGCCTGTGAGATGTAAACATTATCATAGGTATCGTCGTGCTGTTCAGCATCTCGGCGCTTATTTTCTGCAGCTAACATGAATCGAAGTACAAGAAGGAGAACCCCAGATGCGAAAGAGGTAGCTGTGATGATAGCCCACGGTACATGATTGCTAAACAAGCCAGTTATCAGGATGTAGGTGAAATTGAAGAGCGCGGGGATGGACGAACCGTGGCTGGTACTTCTTCTTCCACATGAATGGTCCCGCGGCGTTACCGATGCCATAGGCAACGAAGATAATAGCATTAGTGGTGGTTCCTGGATATCAAATCTAAGTTGGAAGAATAAGAACCGAACAAAACTGTAGACTGACGCTTTGTATGGCCTGAAGTAATTGTTCCAACCCATCCCAAAAAGATCACGAAGGGAGTGATACAGAAGACTAAAAGATGGTAGTCGGTCAAAGAAAGTTCTGTCAATAGGTACAGCAGAAAAAAACGTACTCGAAACCCAATATGAAAACAGCAGTCCAACTCTGTTGTGCGATGGCAGAGTGTTTACTAGAATAGATCCCAAGATACCAGGAATAAACATCAAAGCTCCGGCATATCCGCGTCCAATAATATTCTTGGATGCTATTGTGACACCAAGCCAGATAGTAACAACTGCACGAAAGAGAATTATTAGACTTGTCCAGCAAAGTACGGCCTCTACATACTTTCTACCACACCATCAACGCATCCAAGCAAGGTTGTTTGAATGGGAGTGAATCCAAACTGGCTAACGATAATCTGCCTCTGATTGCTAAGCTGGAAGTATACGTGTAAGCCATTGAAATAAGCCACGGGGAATACACGGCACGAACAGAGTTGAAAGTGTTGCTGTTGAACTGTGTCAGTCAACTTGCAGATGGACGTTGGCTCGAAGAACAAACCTGACAGCAGCGAACAAAGCCATCACCCATATTTTAGGATCACGCAACGTCTCCAGGAACCTAACGAACAGGTTAAACACAAACATCACTGAGCAGAGGGTTTCACTCACTGTTCCTTCTTCCAATGCTTGTTTTCCACTCCGGCCTGGTTAGACTTGATACGCTCGACAGCAAGGACGCGCTCTTCGGGCGTCAGAAAGTGGGCGGTTGTGGGCGAGTCTGGGAAGAAGAACCTGGGAAAACATGTCCAGTTTAGTATTCCCCGATGTTCATGGCAAATGTCATGGAGCGCTCACCAAAAGAGAATAGACGTGACGAAAGTGATGATCCCAGTTATAACCATCAACCTGCCCATGGGTTAGGAAGCCGGGAAAGGAACAAGCATTACATCATTACTCACCATTGCCAGGGCATAAAGTTGTGCGTCTAGGAGGCATAATTAGAATGAGGAACTTCGAGACAGAAGGTGCATGAATTTATACTTTTGTGTGGAGAACACCGAAGCCTACGAAGCCCAGGAAGATGATGGCAACGCCGTTCATCAGGACTAGGCAAAAATATTTAGTAGGTATGCCCCAGTGAGGAAGAATAATAACATACACCAATATCCCACTCGCCTGGTCTGCTCCTCACGAGTGTAAAACATAGACGTGACTATCATGAATCCAGGCGTAATCGCACCTGCAATAATCGCTTTAGTTTCTACCCGAAGACAGGACGAGAGAAGCCATACCTTCGCATATGCCGAGAATGAATCGAACAGCGAACAAGGCACCGAAGGATTTACAGGCAGCATGGCTCAAGAGGGCGATAGACCAAATGAAGATGTTGATGCTGCATGAAGGACGGTCAAAAGATACTCCACGCAGATATATCCATGGTGGTATACCTCATCCATTTCCCAACAGGAAACCTCTGTAGTGCGAGATTTTGTGGGTACTAGAGAAGCAATAGGAAATTTATGAGCCATAAGGCGGTAAATTCCAGACCATCAAAATACCTCAAATGCCAAGTAACTGAGATAGAAGATGGTTCCCAGCCAGTTGAACTGATTCTGAGTTAGGTGAGCGCCCGGACTATTATAGGAATAGGATTAGAGGTGGAAATACGAGCAAGCGAAATATGTACTAACAGGATTCCCAGCACTGCTGACTGTCCCAAAGTCGTCTTATCTGCGAAAGTCATGCTTCATCCCTGTATTAGGACCAGTCCGTAGTGCCGGGCATTGCATACTCACAGATACATGACTAGAAGAGAACACCATTTGTCAAATTACAAGTTCTCAAAGTGAGTTTCGGTTACTTACGACACATAAGAGGCATGATATGCCAGTCGATTTTTCGCCTGAGATAGTACATAACAGTCAGCATAGGAAAGAGCGAGATGCCGGGATACGCACCTCAGACGCGCGGCAGCTTCGGGATCGAGAGGTTTGTCGTTCCCCGTAGCCACTTGAGCAGCCACATCGACCTCGCTCTCATTCACAGCGTGCCCGTGCTTCTTCTCTGAGTGGTCACTTGCAGAGTCCATAGTGGAGGAGAAGGGGATCGAAGTCACTCGGCCATTCCAACTGAGCGAGGAGCTTAAAAATGATCCTGGATTGCTCTAAAGTTACATCAAGCCCTGAACAGATCACGGCATGCATAGATTGATTTGCACACGATCCGAGGTTGTGTTGCCTGTTTCTCTTTTCCCTTTTCCACGCGTTCAAGAAGCTACTTATAACCGTTCGATCAGTAAGAGCTAGTGTAGGTCCCGATCATGTCGAAAGCTTGGTCAAAGTGCTGTCAGGACCCGTGGTGGGCGTCACGACGGTCGAGCGTTTGTGGCTGAGAGAAGCTGAGAGAAACCAGGTTGGACGAGAGTGGACTTCTCATGGCAATCGGGTGAAATCAAGTATCAAAGAATCAGAAAAGCGGGCTGGCATTGAAAGCCAGACGATAATCGAGATTGCGCGCCCACATCGGAGCCACACCGTGCAGCTACGCTGGCCGTATGGTAGATGATAGATTAACAAAAGCGAGGAGATGACCGCGTCGTACCGGCAAGGGAGGCCTTCTGAAAACTTCTGTTGGACCGTCCAAGACCTTTCGCTGCAGATAATTCCGACACTTTTGTGATGCGACGCGTATACAGGACGTCGCGGCGGACATCAGGTTACGCCGATGATTATAGGCGGCTATAGTTCCAACGCTCAGCGGCAGCGCCCTGTGATACACGTGATATTGAGTCCGTTTCGGGACTCAACAGAGCTCGCCTCTTCTTCACCTGAACGACGAGGAAGACCCGTTGTGCTAGGAGAAAATTATCCTCTCGTGCTAAACAAGCTATTCGTTTCCTCCGGACCGCAGTGACACTATAAGTTGGGGGACATTTTACTAACGGTGTATTATCTATAGCTACAGCACCCAACGACACTGCGACGAGCCATTGCCATCGGATCCGGACTTGCTTTTCCAAGTGTAACCCAGGATATAGCAGCGAGCTAGTGCTGATTCGTTCATCCATCCGATGTCTACAGACACACAACCACCTATTGAAACGCGAGAATGGGTGCTTGACCCCGAGGCAGAGTACAGATTCGAGCTCGATCCTGGTGCATCTCTTGCAATCAAGGTGTGTTCTGGCTTTCCTTGCACTCCAACGGGACCCCATTTCCTTCCTTGCGCTCCCTTCGAATCTATCTTTAACTCCCCGTTCTCCCCTCCGCAGCTCGTGCGGGGCTACGCAGAAATCTTCGGTGCGGAGCTCGCAGAGGGAAAATCCTATCTCTTCGGCTCAGAATGTAAAGCCGCCGTGTTCACCTGGCAAGGCTGCACCATTGAGATGAGTCCCCCCCCCTCCCCCTCCCCGTCCATCCTCGCCGTCGTCACGACCGATAATCCTTATCTTGTTCTCTATGCAAGCACGTCACAGGCCATCCCTCAACAGAATACGTGTCGGAGGAGACCCCAATGGCGGCGTATGCGAATGTGCATCTGGCGTTTGAGCAGATGCGCGTGCGCGCGCTACGGACGCTGCATGGTTCCCCCCCGCGCGGGGACGACCCCGCTGCGAGTGCAGATCCGCCGCGGGTGCTGGTGCTCGGCCCGGAGAACTCTGGGAAGACGACGGTGTGCAAGATCCTGACGAACTATGTCGTGCGCGCTGGGCAGGACTGGGCGCCCCTGCTGGCCAATGTCGATCCGAGCGAGGTGCGTCGCATCGTGTGGTGGTGTTCTCTCAGCTGCGCGTGCAATGCTAACTGCGGTGCGCTTATATAGGGTGCATGGGCCGCGCCGGGGGCAGTCTCTGCAGCGCCTGTATACAGCCCGATGTTTACCTACTCGCCGGCCAACCCGCTTGGGTCTGCAGCGACGTCGGCGCCAATGGCTATGTCGTCGAATGCACTCCTTCCCCTTGCCTACTGGTACGGTCACCCGGAGATCAAGAGAAACCCACTCTTGATGGATAGGCTAATACGCAACCTGGGCGAAAACATTAATGACCGGTGGGAATTGGACCCGGAAGGTAAGGGTATCCGCACTCCTACCGCCAATACCCAGGGACCCACAGTTCGTTTGTTCTACAGGACGCTGCGCAGGCCTCATTGTTGACACCCCTCCTTCCTTCGCCTCGGGCCCTAATGCGGACGGCCAGCGACAGAGACTCATCAAAGCTTGTGTAGACGCTTTCAGAAGTGTGTGTTTTCATCTTCGTCTTTAGTTTGGCGCTCATTTAACACTGGGACGTGTTTGAACAGTCAATGTCATCCTCGTGGTAGGGCATGAAAAACTGAATGTGGAGATGCAGCGCGCGTACGGATCCAAACTGACGGTGGTGAAGATCCCCAAATCGGGAGGGGTGCGTGTATCTCGCTCAAAGATCGTCGACACATACTCATCGTGGTTTCAATTGTAGGTGGTAGAGCTGGACCATACCTACCGAGAACGGGTGCACAACTATCAGCTGCACACATACGTGTATGGGCAGGTCATCCAAGCGCCCACAGGAATTTCCTCTCCCACCGTGGGCGGCGAAGCACTTACGGACCTCATTCTCTCACCTTCGTCGACGGTCATCAACTTCGATGACCTATCAATATTCCGCATAGGTGCTGGTGAGTGACATTTCCAGAAATGGCGCTGTCTTCTATGTACGTGTGATTAATGACATCGCTGTAGAAACCATGGCACCTTCCTCGGCGCTGCCTATTGGTGCAACGCGTGTAGTATCTGAGATGCAGCCTGTTGCTGTAGACCCGGCACAGCCTAGCTCGGGGCTGCTGAACGCTGTCCTTGCGCTCCTGGCGCCACCGAACCCGGATGAAAATGAGCGGTACGACGAGGAGATGCTCGATCTTCCTGTGATGGGCTTCCTCATAGTGTGCGTATTGGTTTATGACATTGTTTTATGTGCTAACTGTGCTGTGCAGTACGAGCATCGATGTGGCGAAGCGGAAAATGACGATACTTGCGCCGAATCAAGGATCAGTGGTTGGAAAAACGGCGATTGTCGGGTCGTTTGAATGGCAGGATCAATAGCGGGGGTTTGAGTAGTTATAGGCCTCTAGGCGCATACTAAGTAGATACATGTGGACAGAAGTACAATAAGAGAGCACTGGTCTGCACTGGAGTAACCTCGTATCATGATATGACAGAGTGCACAGCCACGATGCGTGGGATATTTGTGTTTTCCGAGCATGAGTCGGCTGTACGCTCTGCTCTCTCGCCGACATCGACTGGTCCTTATCGCGAGTGCTCCTCCCAGCGAGGCGCCTCACTCCGTGCCCCATGTCCGCCCTCTCCCGCCTCATACACCTCCCCGCCTCGCGCAGGACCTACTCGTCTTTCTTCTCCTCTAAACCCGGCGGAGGCCGCTACTTCAATTCCGCCAAACCGCCTAAGACCCCCGTCGTCGCCACCACAAAGAACACCAAGTCTGAATCCGCCACCTCGTCCTCCCATGACCCCCAGGCGAAGGATGCCGTCGACGGTACCCTGAGGAGCGCCACGCCTGACCCGGCGCAGTCCTCCTCCGCCCCGTCCTCGTCTGCCGCGTCCGCGTCCGCCCCCGCAGACGGCGCCCTCGCCGATGCCGACGCCCCGCTCTCCTCGTACGCCGGCGTCAGCCAGTTCTACGCCCAGTGGCACCCCCCCGTGAACCCGAAGGACTTCAAGCTCCATCAATTTTTCTCCCTCCACCGCCCGCTCCTCCTCCTCTCGCATCCACCCGCCATCATGGAGTCTGCCCCCGCCAACACCGTGTTCTCCTCCTCTGGCCCCAAGATGCTGCCCCAACAGCAGCAGCAGCAGCCGTACTCGCCGTCGCCGATTGATGATGCCCTTGGGGCGTCGGTCGACCCCGACGCCGAGGCGGCGCGGCAGCTCACCCGGGCACTGACTATGAACATGGCAGGCGCGACGATGGCATGGGAAGATACCCTGCGGAGACTGGGACTGGATATTGACCAGGAGCCGGATCGAATAGGCCTGCAGCAGCAGTGGGACAAGGAGTGGGAGGACGTGATGATGGACAGCGTGAAGAGGAAGAGAAAGAAGAAGATGAAGAAGCACAAGTGAGTCTCTCCTCTCCCTCTCGTTTCATGCAGAATTTGACCGCCTTTTCGTTTTACAGGCTCCGGAAACGGCGAAAGGTGCGTTAATCTCCCGTATTACAAGTGCATTTCGCTAACAGTTACACTACAGTTGACACGTGCTTCCCGCTTAAAGCTCAAGTAATAGCTGGTTAATATCACGGACACTTGGTCTAGTGCTCTATTCAAGTCACGCATAGCATAGTCCTGCATTTATCCACCGCTAATTGAATACACATTTTTGCTTTGAAGTTTTCTACATGTGGCGTGACGTGAAAAGACCTCCTCCAGACATAGCGGGTGAAAATAATGGCCATTTGGATTATGGGACGCCTACAAAACCAAAAATGAAAATAACCAAAACACATGGAGTTACTCTAGAAAATGTGGGTGAACGACCGAGTCCATGTGGTAATTGTGGTACCCCCAGAAAGAAAATAGAACAGATACAAAGAACAAGATAAAAATACACGCCAGTCATTCAGTCAGTCAGATACACCCGTATGTCGTAGTCGATCACCCCGTCCAGTCCGTCTCGTAAGTAAACGCTTGTCGCCGTTCTTCTCCTTTCATCACGTAACAGTCACAATCTCCCCCCGCCCGTCCTTCAAAATGACCAGCTCGCACTCGATCTTCTCCCCCGTGTCCATGCACACCACGTCCGTCGGGTCGATCGAGCTCGTCTTGATCAGCCGCTTTTCGAAGAACGACCGGCCGAGGACGACGTCGAAGTGCGGCTCCTCGGAGAGGTAGACTGTGATGTACGTCGGCTTCAGCCCGCTGGGGTGCTCTGCATCGGGCTCGCCTTTCTTCTTTTTCTTCTTGGTGGTTGTTGCTGTGGACTGCTTCAGCGTGCCCCCCGGCGGAAACCGCGCACCGACGATCGAGGGGGAGGACGTCGCGGAAAGCGCCCGGACAGACGAGGTGGCGGGGGACGGCGAGCGGGAGTGCCTCCCCACCGTGGCTGGGGTAGCGAGGTGCGTTTGTGTTTGCGTGGGGGGCGCGGCGAGGTGCGCGGCGTGTGAGTGCGGTGCGGAGGAGGGCACGAGTGTGATGGGCCACGAGCCAATGTTGACGAGCCCGCTGTACCCGTAGTGCCCGGGCGTCGAGTCGGACGGGATGAATCCGTGCTGCACGGCGAACTTGCGCGAGATGTAGACGTGCCGGTAGCCTGATTTAAGGAGCATGCGCACTGGGTAAGGGTTCTTGTTAACTAATGACAACACGGCGGAGGAACGACGAGAGGGGACGCACCATTGTGCACAGGCCCAATACTCCCCATCACCGTGCGCACCCCGTTCTCACTGTGGAACTTCTCAAACTCCTTCTTGAACTTCGGCACGCCGTCCGCACCCTCCTGCGCCACCTTTCCCTTCTTCTTGCTCCTTCCCGACGTCGCGGACGTGCGGGAGCGCGTGCTTGGCGCAGGGAGCTGCGCGCGGGACGGCTGGAAGAGGTAGTACGCCGGGTTGAGGTACGCAGGGGGCGCGGGGAGGGGCGTCTTTGGGTTGTGCAAGTGCAGCGTGGGCGTGCTGGGGATGGGGGTGGAGGTGGACGGAGCCTGCGAGAGGATGGAGTTGGTGTCGCTTGCGAAGGTCTTGGTCGGAGACTGCTGTTGGCGCCATACGTAGATTGTGTAGTCTGACTCTGCGTTTGGGGTCAGAAATGGTACGAGGAGCGGTAGAAGGTAAACATACCGTCGTCGAGGTTCCATATCGTGTCATTGAACTCGTACTTGAGCCAGCCTGGCCCTACGCGTTCGCCATGGTAGTCGGTCTTTGCTTTGCGCGTGAGTTTGTCGTACAGCGAGGTCAGGGATTCCTGGGAAACTGCCGCACATTACAGCGTTAGCAATGAGTAGACAGAGAATTATAGGCACTCACGCGAATGCACGATGGCAAAGGACGAGCTCGGGGTGTGGATGCTGAGCACGGGAGGCGCGTCGGATGACATCAGTTGTGACTTGCCGGGGAGAGCCAAAATGATATCTTGTCAGTATACCACTCGGGCCGTGCACCTGCCTGGTCGTTTATTTCAGTACAGTGGTATAATTCCAGTAAGGAATGTGCAATCGGAGAACGGCAGACGAGGAGAAAGACAAAGTCGACGCGGGCTCTGAAGTTAGAGTTATATGACGAGGTGGGCCCGGACGTCAGGGCAACGGCCCAATCGGCGATCATTTTCACGTCGTGCGATGCGATCTAGTCTTCCGCTCGCAATAAAATCAGATAATCCCTTCGATACTTCATAACCATTGCACAGCTAGGCAATACATAGTAGACAGCAAGAAATACAGAAAGCACAACGTAAATCCCAATATCTCAGCAACTTCCTACAAGATCCATTGGAGCCCAGAGAAATTTACTTCGGGATGTTCTCCCGCGCTTGCTGCCTGATTCTCCTCCTGTAAAATCATTTGAGTTATGGATTGTGAAAAAAAATATAAGAGTAAATACGCACTCATATGCCACCTTGTCGTTCCTGGTCACGTTGAGTATGAGATAAATATGCTAGAGTGGCAGAAACAAACTCACTTAAACATGGTATACGCATCGCTCTGGGCGGGATCGTTGACGTTAGGGTCGTCCAGCAGATCCTGGATACCTAGCAGAATCTGTGCAGAGTGTCAGGCCTCACGTCTCAGTCCACGAGCCGCGCATCATGCATACTTGTTTGATGGTAATGGCGGGTTTCCACGATTTCTCTTCGTCCAGAATAGAAAGGCAGACCGTGCCGGAGGGATAGACATTGGGGTGGAAAAGTGGCGGCGTGAATTTGCCTGCAGATCGGTTCAGCAAGAACGACTCAAACAGCGAGTGACACACGCGTGCTCACACTTGGGAGGCTTCGAGGGATAATCTGAGAAGACATATTAATATCCGTCTGACACTGATGAACAATATGTAAGTACCTTCCGGGAAGTTCATAACGAGCTTGTACAGCCCGCCGTCCCAAGGCGTCTAATGAACAATAATTGAATAAGCACATGTATAAACGATTGGAGAATCGCGCCAGACCACGAGACGCGTGCGTTCCACGCATTGCGCGTCCAGCCACGTCGGCTAATAAGAACGAGCAACGCGCCTGGCCTGACTGCCCATTGAGAAAAAGATGAACGCGAAATCGCCACTCACATTAGGTTTTCCGGGGATGCCCACCTCCCATTCCATCAAGTTCATCGAGCCATCGGCGGCTTTGGCTGGTTTTGCGTAGAATCCCTGGAAAGAGAGGAAGAAGGGCAGTTAGTAGCGTGTACGTCCGTGCTACATGTTTATATGGCTCGTTCTCGCGAGTTCAGCGCTGGAGAAAACCCACGACAGGTCTTCATGGAGCCTCAATACCGCCTAAATCAGAGAATTCTCCAATACTAGCCAAAGGAGGACACCAGACTAGCCAAGTACAGTTGAAAGCGCGCTTGGTGAATGCCGACTCACAAACGGATGGTCCTTCCTCCATTGCTTGCGCTCCTCTGCGAGGCGTGGTCTACAAATTCCCGACATTTCTCTGTGCGCGGGCGTGGGGTGCGGACAATAGTGGTTGTGCGTACAAGACGAACAAGTAATAGAGATCTTGTGCGAGACATCTGGAATTGAAGGATGGGAGAGCACTGAGTGTGGTGCTGAGTCAGCGACCTCCGAAAGCAATAGTTCAACACAGTAATAGAAGCTCAGAAGATGAGGAAAAATCAAAGAAAAATTAGCTCCAGTAGAAAGTAGTTAGATTCAAATCGTTTTTTTGCACTATGCATGTGAAGATGTAGTATGTAAAAGAACTCTAAAGTATCGAAAGAAGCATCGAAAAGTTGTGCGAACTCGTCTGCAAGGAAATGACCAAGGAGAATTAACTTGTTGAGTGAGATTGGCACCATGTCATAAAGACGAAACATTTACAATTCGCATTCTGCTTCATGAGCAGCATAAAAACATACGAATATACACATTATGACGCTACAGTAACGAGAAATCTAGACCAGGAGCTTCTCAATAGCGTTCTTGACGGTCTGAATCTGACTGGACAGCTCCTTCGACTCGCCGGTGGTGACGCTGGCGGAGATCACGGGCCTCGAGACGTTGCAGGCACGACCGAGAGCAGCCTTGGAGGGGACGAAGACGTACGGAACGTTCTAAGGAAGGATCGATGACATGAGTGACTGCGTTGGAGAACTGACAAAAAAATGCGGACGCACCTTCTCCTCGCAGAGGAGGGGGAGATGCAGCAAGATCTCGAGGGGCTCAGTGTCGGCAGTCAGCACGATGAACTCGGCGATACCACGGTTGAGAGTTTTGGTGGCTGTTGGAACGGAGGAAGTTTAGCACATTGAACGAGAACGACTGAGGATCACATCGCACCTTCGTTAGCACCCTTCTTCAACTGCTTGTACTGCGTAGCCTGCTGCACGAGCTCTAGAATCTGCAAGGAACAGACAAGATTCAGTCAGTAAACTCTGACCTGAAAAATATGGGTGATAAACTTGACGCACGGAGTTGGTGAGCTCGGCATCAGCGAGAGGCCAGGCTTTTCCACGAGCATCAGCCATTTATAAGTGTTTTAGAGAGTGTAGGGAAGAGTTTGGAGAGGTGACCTCACGGTATTGATCCTTGGTCGAGTGGTGGAAGATTTCAACTTTGTGTCGTCTAATTTTTCTGGGTGCTTTCTCTGGTTACGTAAGGCTGGTATACTTAGGTGTTTCCTTTCTGGTCAATTCGATCATCGTGACTGTACCTCCAATTATAACTCTCAGGCTTTCACAGCAGTTAAGTATGCGGCACTTAAATGGACTTCTTCAAGACTCATATCGTCACATTGATCTATCCGCCGCTATCTATCTTCTGTGCTTGCGGTAAAATGACTTTACCATCTGTCGGCGACTCCCCACCGGTGCTTTACTTCGGCTATGGCAGCAATATGTGGCTTGAGCAGATGAGAACGCGTTGTCCGGAGAGTAAATTCGTTGGAATCGCCTCGTTAAAGGACTGGTGGGCGTATTCCCTGCTTTAAATATCTAGTTGTACCGACCATGCCCAGGAAATGGATCATCTCTTCTCGCGGTTACGCGAATGTCATCCGATCCCCGAGCGACTTAGTCTATGGGCTGATGTTCGAGCTTAATGAATCAGACGAGTCCAGTCTCGACCACTACGAAGGCGTTCCGGTCTCATATACTAAGGAGACTATACCTGTGGAGTTCACGTCCACAGCAGGGGAGAAGAGGACCGTGGACGCGTTGGTTTACATCGACGAGAAACGAATAAAGGAAGGCAAACCTTGGAAGGAATATATTGATAGGATGAACGACGCCATTGCGGATGCTGTGAAGACTGGAGTCCCGCGTGATTATATCGCGAAGTACTTACGACCGTTCATTCGCGCAGACAACGAGGAAGAGTTGGAAGAATAGAGAAATTAGTACGACAATTCCAATTTCTCTGAGCTTGGATATTCAACTTGAATAAATCGTCAAAAAGACTGTAATATATACATGTCGAATTGCATAAAGCACTGGGCTATTGAATTCTTTAGGGAAATGAGAACTTTAGGTCCGAAACCAAACATACAATTGCCCAATAACGGTAGGATTTTATATTTATAGGGAAATTTTCTTTTAGTTGAGATTATAAAATAGTGTATTATGCCCCATCGAGAGAATACAGAGTTGAATCGATTCTTCCTGAATCCCTTGTCGAAGCTTATTGAAAGCGTCGGAGTGACGCGTCCCAACGCGCCGTGTCGGTTCTAGAGGCTGTTACCAAACAAACGCCAACTTGTACGCGCAACAACGCGGCCGCGTCACCTTGCAACTCAGAATCACCTCTCCCCTCACCATGAATACGTTTGCATCCCGTTTCTCAGCAACAAGCGCCTCCAACCAGCTTCTGAAGGCAAAGAGGCTCACCGAGGAGGATGACGACTTCTCTGATCTCACTTGGGGTTCAGAGGCCGGCTTTGGCAATATGGCCAAAGGCGTCCCATCCTTCACGGTTCCCAGCGTTGCAGACGTGAGTTTTGTCCTTGTACGTATGAATCGTTTGCCTATCTTCGCAAATAGCCCGCCGCATTCTTGAGAATGCATACCGATGACCATGCCGACCCAAGTTGCAGGATCAAAATCCAGCACGGAACCACTACCCTCGCGTTCAGATTCCAGGGAGGTGTCATCGTTGCGGTCGACTCCAGAGCAACGGCAGGAAGCTATGTTGGTGAGTTATACGTCTAGTGTGCGTGCTATGGAGCTCTTATCCCGATTCCAGCCTCCGGAACCGTGAAAAAGGTCATTGAGATCAACCCTTACCTCTTGGGGACGATGGCTGGTGGTGCCGGTACGAAGGTTTCCCACAGAGATTATGAGATACTCTAATTCATTGCATATTAATAGCTGACTGCCAGTATTGGGAAACCTACCTTGGCATGCACTGTCGGTTACACGAACTCCGTAATCACGAACGTATCTCTGTCTCCGCGGCCAGCAAATACCTGAGCAATCTTGTGTACAGCTATAAGGGTATGGGATTGAGCATGGTGAACTCCTTATATCTCGGCTCTATGATACGCTAGCTAACACTGTAGCTGCCAGGGTACCATGATTTGTGGGTGGGATAAGACCGTGCGTTCAAAGTAATGCGATTTGTTTTGGTTGTCTAATAACGCCCATTATTATAGGGACCTGCTGTTTTCTACGTCGACTCCGATGGCACGCGCCTCAAGGGCGACCTCTTCTCCGTCGGCTCTGGTAGCACCTTCGCATATGGTGTTCTCGACCAGGGATACCGTTGGGACCTGACAGACGCTGAGGCCCAAGAGCTCGGACGACGGAGTATCTATGCCGCTGGTCATCGTGACGCGTTCTCAGGTAACAGCTGTAACCTGTACCACGTCAAGGAAGACGGCTGGAAGTTCATCGGTCTGTTATTTCACGAGCCTTACTTTATCCTCTATCTCATACGACTGCACAGGAAACTACGACATTTCTAAGCTGCATTACGATGGTCCAGGCAATGTCCCTGGTGCACCTGATCATGGATATGGATATGATATCCGCGTTGAGGGCCGCAACTCTGCTAACCCGCCTGCGCCTTCATCCTAGGACCATACTATTCATGATACGTAGGAAGCTCTGTACCATCACACAACCTACTTTTCTTTTTTCTTTTCTCTGCTCTGTCTGGCATGTTAATCGAATTATTTGTATTATGTTGACCCTAAGAGCAAGGGAAACAAATGAACTTCGCAAGGCGTCTCAACTTCGAGATGATTGGAGGGATTTCCATCGCTCAAGTGGTTAGAGTCCGTGTATGTGCGTGTTTTTCATCCTAGTAGAACAGTTGTATCAAGGTATCCAGGGTAACACTCTACGAAGCAAGTCGCTCTTCATACAAATCAATCTCTCTCCTTTCCGCCTCAAAGAATCTAACATCATTCGGTCCTCTCCACTAAAAGCACCTGTCAGCAAGAGAGTGGAGACAGATAGAAAAAAGGACTTACAGGTGTCTTGTGCCAGAACTTCCAGAACACGAATAGAACGGGTAAAATGCCAATCATAGCATATGAAAAAATGAACGAGGGTGTATTCCAATTTCCAGGTAGGAACACCGTATAGCCTCCGACGAATGCCATTATAAATGTACCTACAAGGGCGTAATAGCTATAACACAGGTCAGCAAACTTTCCGGTCATGAACGTAAAGTATCACGCACCCGCAGAATGGCTGCCAGAAGCTCTTATGCGGTAGCGTATCCCGAGAAATTCCCTGCGCCTTTAATGCCTAATGTGCAAAGACTATAAGTTAAACGGTAAGAGTTGCGTGTCCGCCTTCTGCACGTACTCTATGGAAACGGAGATACGTGAACGCAATAATAGCATAGTTCAAGAGCTGAGAAGCTGTCACGAGGTTTATAAACCTACGCCTCTGTTAGTTCGGTATATGCATAGATTAACTGCTTTCATACCACTGCAAAACCACTGCAGAATTGTTCGAAACTTGTAGGAATGCTGACAGAAAGATTGAATATCAAGAACAGATAAACTAATTAAGTGCCTACCTAGCAACGCGACTGCAAGCGTTATCAGAACAGAATATATCGGGACACCGCCTTTGGTGCATCTCGTTAGGAACCTGGGCGCTTTACCCTCCAAAGCCAGGCCAAAGAGAGTCCGGCTTGCGCAGAAGACATAGCTGTTACCAGCAGAGAACACCGCAGTAAGAACGAGCGCGTTCACGATATGAGGAAGAATCGGGATCCCTAGGTGTGTCATAGCAATGACATAGGGAGATGCACCCGCTCCAGGGTGCGAACCCGAGATGGCATTAATCAGGTCGGGATCTGAGTATGGAACAACAATCCCAACACACAAGGAACCTAGGGCGAAGAAAGTAGTAAGGCGATAGAAGACGCTGCTGAACGCCTTTGGCATGGTGCGACGTGGTGCTTCTGCTTCTCCTGCTGCCATTGCGACGTAGTCGGGTCCTAGTAAATGCTTTGTTAGCTTGTAAATTCCGATCAATCTAAATAATTTAAATGCCTGCAATGGTGAAGGAGGCTTGTATAAGGCAGGCGAGAAATCCGAGGAATCGTCCAAGAGAGCCAGTCTTCATATATTCCGCGAATGGAGCTCCAGGTACTTTCGACGCTGCACATACGATTAATTATAAGCTAGGTCAACACAGAGGTTCGCTCACGATCAAAGTTTCGGAATCCGTATACATCGTGTTTTGGATTACCACCCACCATCGTTACGAATGTGAAGATGATCAGACCCGTGGCGAGAATGACTTTTCCGAGGGCTAGCCAGAATTCGGACTCTGATAGCTCGTTAGGAGTGATATATATATATACATATAGGTGATTCACCTCCGTAATAGCGTACTGCAAATATATTGAGGAATCTGTGGGTATAATAATATCAATGAAAAGCAAGGGGTTCGCGCTGCGGAAATGTACACACGCATAACACACTATCACGAAGACAATGCAAGCTGCAAGGGGAATTTTATCTGTCCAGAAGTGAAGAACGACGTTGAAGGCAACAATCTCGTATGGCACAAGGATTGCTTCAAAAACGAAGAAATTTACTCCGGAACAAAATCCGAGAGCGGGATCCACAAATCGGTCTGCGAATCTAGCCTGAATGAAAAAATGTAAGTAAAAAATTACGGAGAATTAAGTGGTTTACGAACGAAAGGCGAGCTTATCGGTATCCAGGTAACCATTTCGGCTGTTGAAGACGGCTCCCTTCAGTGTTGCCGTACTGCAGACTGGTTTTGAACCTTACATAGACAGTTATTTATGGCCAGGATGAACGAGCACCATAACGTGAAGGCAACGAATAAACTTCCTAAATTATCGTGTTTTTTCTAATCAAGCAGAGGCCACAGAATTGGATTTCTGGTACTGACCTGGACCTCCTTTCGTTAAGCCTTGCCCTATTTGAACGAACAGTGCAGTTCCAATAGTCCCTTCAAATATGACACTAATGAGAAACCAATACATGCCAGAGATAAAAAAGATGCTTGCTTACCGCCAATACCAATAAGTTGAATGTGTCGGTTCTAATTACTGATTAAGACCTTCATTCAGTTTAATGGACTCTTGATACTGACCTTGAGTTTCCTATGTGTCCTGTCGAATGTAGTTGTTCCATCCAGTTGAACTTGACTCCCAGCATCATTCTCGAAAACCTGCGTCTCGTCAAGCTTTTCTTCCTGCTTTTCTACGGCCATGGTGCTCCCAACTGGATCCAAGCTCGAGTTGATCGTCTTCTCATTCAAGGACCTTTTCCCCAGCCCAGTCCATTTGACCATATTAGACCTTACAGGCTAACTTTCCCTGCAGAAATGAGAGTAAATGCGCCAGTAGTAGGCGGTTGAGAGAGAAGAATCACGGACCTACCAAGTGGAGACTCCCACTTGCATGCTTCCCCATGCCGTGATATCGATGAAATACCCGTATAGAGGATTACTAAGCATGATTTTAGGCAAACATCAGCTACAGGAGTCTGAGTATAAGTGTACACCAAGCAGGAGGAAGAGGAAAGCATCATAATGGAGCGTTGAAGCAGGAGGAGTGCTCGCCTTTTTCACTGGGACGCGTTTAGCGCGGAGCACTACTATGTAAGGGTCCTAACAATCAGGCACATGAGTCTAGCTCCTTACATAACAAGCCCAGCGGCTCTCCGCAGTCTTAACGCGATAACTTGGACGCGATCTCCAGTTCAGAGCCATTTCAGTACTAAATTCAATTTGTTTATATCCACTTGATAATGGCAAAAGGATCATGAAATTTTTCCGGTGGGAAACAAAAGGACCTTTGGTAAGAAAAAAAGTATAAAGGCTATACAGAATGAGTGAAAGACCTATGCATGCAGCAGTATGCAGATACCCAACAGATATCTGGAAGTAACCTTTCAAAGAATATTAGTGTACAACAGAGCACGATTAGGCCCTCCACAGTATTCCTCGGCATTGGCTAGACATGGCATATCGCACTCATAACTGGAAGTGGACTGTCCTGGTGGATAAGTGACATTGCCGCACCCTGCAGGAAAGAAATGAGAATCAGCGCTGCCAATGCCAGACTTTTTAAAGGACTTACAGCACTCCCTGATCATTAATGAAAGTTGGTTAACAGATTTTGGCGGGAGAAATGATCAGAAGCACTCACTGGCCCCACTCCAAACCCGCACTTGTGTAATGGGAAGTAGCGCAGCCATCGATACATTTCTCCACTGTCATTTGTTCAGCAGGTATTGGGATAATCGGGTAATGAGGAAGCAAACGAGGAGCTCCATATCTGAAAAGAAAAAAAAAGTTAGTTCTCGCAGACTGTCGAACAGAACTCCAAAACACACGGCCACACATCATCTCTGAAAAGTAATAATAATAAAAGGTGAATGAGCTATAAAGAAAGGTCGTAAAGAAGGAGGTAAGATCCTTACTGCCAGCATACAGTTACAACCCATCCGTTGTACGAAGGGAGAATCGATGGAGGTCCGGATGTGAATGGAGTATTTCCATTCTGGTATACGTTAATGGAACTGGGCCCTCCGCAAATCTCGAGAGCATTTCCAGAGCATGCGTATGAGCATCCGTTAGGAGCCCCATAGTCGTAAAGAAGCGCATTGCCGCAATCTAGATAAACATCAGCACGGTTATTCACCAATACAGTGAAGATATACATTGGACTTACAGCACTCTCTGCCGTACTCAACTCCACCTAATGCATATCCGCCGGCACCGCAAACATCAAGGCAACTCTCCACAGTCATAGTATTGGAGCCCCCAACTGGATGGTGCAGCACTCGTGCTTGTGTACTATCGCTGTAGCATCGCGTAAATATTTTTTCTGCTTGAATGAATTTCACTGGAACATACGCAACACATCCAATCGAATGCCAACTACCATAGGTTTGGACAACACTAGGAACTGCAACGGCAGCGAGTATGTTCAGCGCCTTCAACAACATGCTCAGTTCATTGAAACATCCTGAATAAAAGGAAGCTTACGAAGATGCCAACATGCAATAGCCAAAGACGTGCCATTGCGAGTATTTACGATGTCGCCTTGCAGAAACAAAACCGGAAGATACAGCGAATATCCAGCTTTCTAGAGAGTCAGTCGCTAGCCCATTATAAGGAATCTTGATCGGGGAATGGCACTTCGCAGAATGATTAACATAAGCTTGCAGGGACATGAAATCCAAGATGACAGAGACAGCAAGCAGGTTCAGGAACGATATGTATACATACTTCAAGTATAGTGATGTGCTGGATGATCTGGCCCGAATACTTATTAACTCGGGGGCACTGCGGTCGAAGCGAATGATACGCTTGCAAGAATAGCTTGCAGAACACATGATATCACCTGATATCGCCCATTGAATGGAATGAGTCCATGTCCCGAGAGCCCTGGCAAAAGTGCTTGCAATCAAAAAGACTTGGATCCGAGTGGCTTGAGTACAGCATCAACAGAATTCAGCCCAAGCAAAAGTTCGAAGTGGTTGCTTGTTCAATTGACCATAGGGTAAGTCGTGCCGAAACGTTCTGCAGTGAGTCGGGATGTCGGTGGAAGCCACAACACTGCGATGACCTTTTTCTTGAGAGACCGGGAAGTTCAAATAACGTCCAGCGTCTGCCTTAGGGAGACTAGTGAGACGTTTCCGCACGTCCCGATTGAACCCATTGCTAACACTCCTCTTCATCCCAACTGTCATACCGTCCATGGAGCCCCTTTCATATCCAAGCTTCAACACCTAGTGAGTCTCCACATCCTCAACAAATCTTCTGCCTTCATCTAACCCTCCCTTCTTCCCCCCTCTCTACCTTCCTTGAGACCGATTTTCTTTCCTTACTCAAAAGCGCGTGTCCAGAGTAAGTTGAGGTTAGCGCCCTCTGTTGTTGAAGATACCAGTTCGCAAAATTGTTGTATGCTATGAACGTCCGCGTGCATTATGAAGTGCCAGAAGCTAAGCGCTGAGATTGTATCTTCAGACCCGGATTTGTCATATGCCATGGGGGAGATAGCTGATGTAGGTCCTGCTGCTAGACTCTTTTTCTTGTTCGCGGATGCTGGCATAGTGGTGGCAGATAATATCCGAATAGATCTGGACGCAGGGCTCGACACGAGCAAAAATCGACGAGGAAGAGCAGCTCATGCTTTAGAACGAGTGTCCTTGGCTCGAGACTATGTAATAGATTGAAGAAGCTCTTGAGACTGAGCCTGGAGGACGCGCTTACACCACACGACCACATGACGCTGAGCACTTTTAGGGCCGGTCACCCAACTAACTTCCGCACCCTCACTCATCCAATAGCCCAATTTTTTAAGAGAAATTTAATCCAATAAAGCCATTTACTTGAACCAAAAAATCACCAGAACTTTAGCAGTAGGTATTACAACAAAAGACAGCCCGAGAGAAGGATGTGAAGACAAGTCCCTGTAGGAAAGGTCCGCAATTGTAATTAGAGAAAATTCGAAGAAAATCATCCGCTGAAATAATATAAGTAACGGGGCACGGGAGAATAAAAAAGATGCCAAAAGAAAAATAAGTTAAGGATTGCATGGGGTTAATACATATGCGATTCCGCCGGATGAGACTAGAAAAAGAGAACGAAAAGAGAGCGAGAAATTAAGGAACCATACTCATAAGCGCCGCTATCATCATCTGAGGTCGCTACCCTCCACCCCATCCCCGCCGCCACCCCCACCCGCTCCCACCCCTGCCCCAGTCTGGGCCAAATCAATAAACCTCGTCACCCTCTTCAGCGCCCGCGAACTTTGCACCCACTCTTCTTCCGCCCCCTCGTCGCTTCCCGCTGCAGAAGCCTTCAGCGCATGCCGCTCGCACAGCATGCGCCCATCGACCTCCCAGTACTCGTTCAGCCGCTCCCTGCACGCCGGGTAGCCGGGATGTTCGCATGTCATGTGCTCCGGGTGGTACTTGTCGCCCGAGTGCGAGACGGCGCAGGGTCCTTCGATCGGCTGACCGCAGCGCGCGGCGGCACAGAGAGATTCGTTCGCTTCGTGGTAATGGTACGCGCATAGGGGCTTGCCGTCGTAGACATAGAATGTCTTATCTGGGAATGGTTTCTGCAGAAAGGGAGTAAGAGGGGTGAAAGTAGCAGAAAACTAAGGAAACGTACATGGCAAGTGTGACAGTTGAAACACTCCTTGTGATATTTACCTTTAAGCTGCCCATCGGATGACGACACGGCTTGCTTCTCTATCGGTAGGTTACAGCGACGACACTGGAGTAGATCGGAATCAACATCGCTATCCTCCATTCATACAAAAAAACGCAGAGAAAACTCACCTTGGGCAGATACATGTTCTTCCAGCATCTCTCACACAGCACACCCCCCGAATCGACCTGCACCCATCTCCCATCCTCGATCTTCTTTGAGCACCGCACGCAGCTTCTCTGCTTCTTCACCCTCTCCCTCCTAACGCTCTCCCGATCTATGAGCGGGCTTGTCCGCGACCTTGTAGGCAACTTTGGCGGACGCGATTCCGGGGAGTGAGGGCCCTGCACAGTATTGCTCCGCTGTGTCTTCGAACCACCAGGGGAGACGAGTGTGGTGTCGTCCTCAGCAAAGCCCACAGTCTTCACTGTCGCAGGCGGGGCGGGCTCCTTCGCTTTCTCCTTGCCTTTATCCAGCGAAGGAATGATAGGAAGCGCAGGCTGCAGATCGACCCCCCTCCCGCTCCCGCTCCCACGCCCACTAACACTGCCCTCAAAGCTCTTCTTGCTCCCCGTCGACTTACTCTTCGTGAGCCCAAACATCGGCCTCTTCTCCCCCGCCGCCGCATCTTGCTGAGCCAGCCTATCCAGGGCCCCATTCCCAAGGGCCCCGCTGGCGGTATGGATGCTCAGCCCCCTTGAGTACCCGCTCTTCCCGCTCCCGCTGCTACTCCCGCTCACGCTGCGCCCCAGGCCGACCCCTGGCCCGCCGAGCTTGGCGTATTCCGACGGAGGCGTCTGCGAAAGCCCGAGCGCGTGCGCGATCACCGCGGAGGACGTCGCGCGACTCCGTTTCTTGCCTGTGGCGCTGTCGAGGCTGCTAGAGACGGAGGAGGAGACGGAGCTGTCTTTCCGGTGCTTGCCACCAGGGATGAGCACCCCCGCGCGTTCTTCGCTCCGGTCGCTGCGGTCTGAGAGAGAGGGGAACTTGACGTGGTTCGTACCCGTTGTCGAGGTGGATCCGGAGCGCAGAATCGATGTAGAGGTGGTGAGGGGTATGGTGGGAAGAGCCCTGACGCTGCGCTTGCTCTCGCTCTTTACGTCGTCGTCCTCGTAGTCCGTCGAATCGGCATATGCCAGGCCATATTCCGATCCAGAAGCAGAGGATGACGAGGTAGGTCGCTTGTCTGCTCCCTTGTTGATGCTCATCGAGCGCGTAGGGGGGCTGGGCCCATAAGACGACTTAGAGCTGACAGAACTCGCCACGCTTTCAGATCGAGAAAGGGGAGGAGTGGGATTGGCAGCGGTGGGCGTTTTGGTATTCATATTACTAGCGTTGTTGTGAAAGTTTCTGGTATTAGGTTCGTTAGCAGTTGGTGTGGGTATATCTTCTGTATTGGTATTCGGGCTCGAAAGGGTATTAGCGCTGGGTAGAATATTCTTGAACTTCTCAAAGAACGGCAGGCGGATGGACGAAATGGGGGAAACAGGTGTTTGGCTCGCCGAGGGGTCCGTGATGGGTGTGGGTGGCTTGAAAGATGGAGACTTCGGTGGATCTGGCGCCGATGAGATGAACCGCCGAGGAGGAGATGGAGCGCGCTGTTGCTGCACCTTTGTGGCGATCGGCCCTGGAATGGATTCGAATTGTGGGATAGGCGAGCGAGGGCCAGATGAATGAGAAGAGTATCCTGACCCCGCCGATAAAGGCGGAGTTTCATTGGCTGTAGTAGCAACAGCCAGGATGAGCATTATATCATGGTCATCATAAGTGTTTGTCAAACGACTTACCACGCGATGCAGCGTTGGTGTCAAGATACGTTGGTCCGTTGGGACGACGCGGTTGGAATCCAGGCGCGTTCATCTGCTGAGGTGAGGCAGCTACAAACATCGCTGCACGAGCAGCAGCAGCGAACCCTCTTCTGCCCACACCTGCCATACCCGCCTGTCCCCCCACCTTTGTGTCGATATCCCTCTCCGACGGCGGGACATACGACATCTGCCGTTGAGGAGGGTTCACGGGGCCGGCAGGGGGTGGAAATCTAGCTGGAGAGGGACCTCTATTTGGAACAGAACCTGGGTTCGAGGGGTACCCAATAGGAGGGCGTCCCATATTAGATGCAGGGCCAGGGCCAGGATTAGGAGGAAGCACCATATTGGGCGGAGAGCGTCCCATATTTGTAGAACTGGGGGGAGGAAGGCCTGCGTTGCCAGCAGGAGGCATTTCGCGATTGCTGGAGAAGGAGGGACGGGGCGTGCTGGGAGACGAGTGATTGGATGCAATGGAACCTGCATTTGAGATGGTACGGGCACGGAA
Organism: Nidula microcarpa; assembly: GCA_036937055.1. Taxonomy (NCBI): domain Eukaryota; kingdom Fungi; phylum Basidiomycota; class Agaricomycetes; order Agaricales; family Nidulariaceae; genus Nidula; species Nidula microcarpa. The sequence continues at coordinate 172,366 of JASFDD010000008.1, read as the reverse complement.
GTCCGCGCCTGGTGGAGGTCGGGTACGTAGAGGAGAGCCGGTACCAGGCGCAAATGGGTCTCGCGAGCGTCCGAGAGGCGATGAGGTGTCCAGCCGGTCTGGATCGGAGCGGGCGAGCGGGCTCATTCTTGACTGATAAGATGCCGGCCCCGAGGACGCGGTGCTTATCCGCAGGCGTTCATTAGAGGAGGATGGTGGCCCGGGGCGTTGTTGGGGCTCGCGATCTCTGGGCGACGAGACGCGCGGAACAATGGGTATCGGTTTGGAGGGCGAGGAAGAAACGGGAGACGCGATGCGGCCTTGCAAACGTGTGGGGAGAAGGGCGGTCGCGGCGTTGGGTGATACTGAGGGTTTAGGGAGCGTGGGTGCCTGCGGGGATGCGGGAGCACAGATGTGTTCTCCGAGCTGGTCTAGGGGCACTGGCTGGTTGCAGTTGGAGCATTTGACGGACGGGAGGAGCTGGGATATGCGCCCCGGGGGATTTGCAGGTGCGGGGGAGAGCAGGTTGGCCATCATACCGACAGTAGGGGCAGGGATGGAAACGAGAGTCAAGGAGTATTATATCAATATATTGAACGACCAGCGTTGAAGATTTAGTTGGGGGCCACAGCTCGCTTCCTAGGATTGAGAAAGCAGATTGCCAGTGACGGGATGGAGAAGCGCCATGGAAGGAGGAACAGGAACGTCGCGATCCAGTCCAAAAACAACGTGTGCTTCGCCTAGCGCTCTTCTTACAAACAAACACAACTGCGGGACTGATGCCGCCCCTTCCTGCTCTACTTTCCCCATCCCGACGCTGTGCTTCCCATATCCATCCACACCCACTACGGCGTTTCGCCTGCACTGCTCTTCTCCGTCTCGCGCGGATTCACTCTCACATAATTCCCCTATACGGCCAGCTTCCCTAAACCAAGCTTCCTCAGCCTCCGTCGCTCTTGGCCTCAGACATCGCCTCCTTTTCACCACCAAGATACGAAGAGATACTGGCGATTATTTCGGCATTCCCATCTGCCAGCTGGATCGACACGCACGTCGTTCACGTACAGTCGACGCCAGAATGACCAGAACTTCTTTTTCACGCGGCTTCCATCACGACATATCTCGAACTCTCAGCCGATTAGCATCCGTGACGACTCTCGAAAAGGAATTCTTGACCTTGTCGACCATGTGAATGCCTCCTTCACTTGGGGTATAGCTTGGGCACTATACCTGGAGATAACGCTGCGCTATCACAAGGGTCTCATGTGACAATATTTCACCCTACCCAGGAAATATTATCCTCTCGCGCCTTCAAACTTTCCTTCCACGAGAACGAGTAGCCCATATGTTTTATTGGCAGCCATGATATGTTTTTGACGCCCACGATCAATGAATTGTTTCATTCACGAAAACTCTCCCGGATCAGTTCTCCGGATCGGTCGAAACGTCATTGTCCTGGACCGATATGAAAGCCCTTCCCAGCGAGAAGCTGCCGTCATTTACGATAATTCGAAATCGGGCGGGTCCGAGGGATATTAAATGCCTTTCGGACGCGAAGCAGAAGACATTGTGGTTTGTCTTCTCGCACAACCAGGACGCAGCGAAGATATTTATGTACTCACATTTGCTGGTGCGCTCGCCGCTATATGCCACTACCTAGCTTTTTGGGATAACTGAGGATGGCGACCATCAGCATCGTTCGCGTAATCCCAACAAAGCGTCGGCGAAACTGCTAGAACTTGGTCCATAAAGACACTCCCAAGCACGCCTACGCAGACAAGACAAGGCTATTTTAATCTTGACCTACCTCAGGCCCAGGGCTCGTTCACGATCGAACATAGAGACACGGTCGTCCCGGCCACTAACACGTACGCGGATGCCGTCCAGCTTAAACAACTACAGCTTCACCTGCGGATTCTACCCATCGTACCCGAGCCTCATTCGACGGATTCATTTTCGAGGAGGCAGTTCTCACCGCTGAGAACACACTTTTAACCAAGATGGCAACCACCCGCGATGTCAGTTTATCAGTTCCTGCCCATTGGCGCATTGCCCGTAACCACTACACCAATTTCTGTTCAAAGCAAGCGCAATGCCCATTCTTCGTATTCCAAGGTCGGATAGCGCGCCGCCCATCCGTTGATCATGATCATCTCGCTCAAGCGGAATCAAACATCAAAGTTTGATTCGTTTGCCGTGCGACACCCTCTGAAACCAACATATACAAAGTGCAGGTTAGTGGCGAACTGTTGAAGACCCCGCCCGGAATACAGGTCAATACGCCGTCGGATGACTCATTCCAATCTCCCTTGTCTGCTACGCGCTATTCCCAACAATAACTAATGCATCTCTTGATGATGACGTCCGTGTTTCACGCTGCGAATGCGCAAAAGGTAATGGATTGTGATGCTTGATTGCATCGGCTTGAACGTATCGTTCCTATCAAGTGCCACCTACATCTATTGTGCTTTTTTTGGCTGCATGCCAGATTGTGCTATAGTACGTACGACACGGGGATAGGCCAAGATATTAATATCGTCCTTTCTGCATACATATTCTCACAATGCGCCACCGGTCTCCGCCGACAAATCGTCAATAATGTCGATATCTGCGGCTGAATTCACTTGGCATACAGCACAGGCTGCCTACATGCCTTGATGGATTCATTTCCACTTCATCTTTTCCATCTGTTGCAATTCCGACGACTGCACCATCTTGGATATCATTCCCGCTTCTCTGCTCACCAATAGTTGCCTCTTGATATCAGTGCTCTATACATAAGGCTCTATATCTTCTACTATAGCTATGCTGCTCGCAGCAGACGTGCACGCGGTGGCTCCCCGAAGCGGTGCATGTATGCGCATTTCGAATCTCCTGGCTTCAGTCTTTCAGTTCTTCGCCTCAGGAGCCAAGTTGCATCTCCGCAGCTCTGTATCCGCCTTTTGGATTGACAGTGTATATATATAGACTTTCTCGCACGAGGTTACCAACGATCTCTGATAAACTAGTGACACCAGACTTTCTTGTAGAATTCCTCGTGCAAAGATCGCGGTCTGCAACATAACGTGGGATTTCTCCGTCTTTACACCAGTGAATAACGTGGGATATCATTTGAGAAGATGAAGGAGCCATTGAAATGGGACGCAGCGGTTTCCAGCGACCCATGTCTCAATGCTACTCGTGGTCTTGGCCGGATATGTGCTAATGCACGCTACCCAGGCGGCGCCTCAGACAATTACTTTATCTTCAGACGTCGCTGCTGATGTCAGTGCACCTCCGCTCTGTGTTTGCGACAACCCTGGCAATCAAAGATCAACGACGGATATAATCTGGAGCTGTCTCACAACCATATTTGCCTGTACATGGATTGCTGTACACCCCAATATACCCGCTCCTGACGATTCATGGTGGAAGATCACCCGACGGCGGGCTAAAGTGATGTTTTATGCTCTTATTGCGCCGGAGATGGTGATATATTGGGCCATGAGGCAGTGTGTTGGAGCGCGCCAGCTCGCGAAAAAATATCATGGTGTGTCCATTAAGCCAGGCCAATAAAGGTCTGAATTCCAACATTAGTATCACATGTTTAGATCGAGGATGGACAGAAACCCATGGGTTTTTTCTTCAAATGGGGGGTTTCATGGTAGAAGGTGACGGATCATGGCCACCGCATCCGCTTTCTGCGATTGAGCTTGACGCCCTCGACGCCGTTGGACGAATACAGTTTCCGACCATTTCAGAGGATGAAATTATGGATAAAAGTAAAGGGGACCTCCTTTCAAAGGCCATTGTGGCCATTCAAACGTTCTGGTTCATCGCACAGTGTATTGCGCGAGGATTTCAAGGATTGGTCATTACCGAACTCGAACTTGTTACTCTGGGCTTCGCTGTTCTCAACGGGATGATGTACTATGCATGGTGGAAAAAACCCCTCGACGTACATTTCCCCGTGCTTGTGCACTTGACAAAGTCTGGTACACTATGCAATCATCGGTCAGAAAAGGTTCTTCATATATGTGTGGTGGACGAAGGAGAACATTCATCAGCATGCGCCACCGACGAAATAAAGGAGATTGATGTCATGCCTAGTGTACATGCTCAAAATCCGGATGTCTTGCATGCAGTATGCCGACAAGCATCGGTTTTCACGGAGTTCATATACTTTTGGCTGGGAAGAGTATCTTCCTTCCTCACCAACGCGGTTGGCGCTTTACGTGGTTTCACTTCTCGCGTATCTGGCGCTATGAATAAGGCACTGCAGCACTTTCGCGAGGAGGCTACAGCAGAAGGAGTATGCCTGGCTATCTGGTACATTGCCGTCTATCGTCCCGCCGCCATCGTGCTGCGACCCATCGCTCGCATGACTGCAGCAGGAGGAAGAGGATACCATGCTGAGATGGGCGAGCTGAAAGTATCGACCTTCTATGCGATGCAGCTCACTCAGGAAGCTGATCGGTGCTTGGATTTGATCTCGGCGGGCATCGCTGTGGTTTTCGGTGCAATTCACTGTGCTGGATGGTCGTTTCATTTCCCATCACACCAAGAACAGATACTTTGGCGCACAGCGTCTATTGTAGTCACAAGTGTTCCTCTCTACTTTCTATTCCTCGTCCTGATGGTCTTGTATGTTGACTATCCTAAGGCATGGCATAATTCGCGTCTATGGTCAATCGTGTCGCTTCTAAAGGTGCTCCGATGGTTGTTGCTTGCGACTATAATCTGCTACATCCTTGCTCGCTTTGCGCTTGTCATCCAGGCCTTCGCGTCGCTTAGAGCCCTCCCTCCAGGAGCATATGAAGACGTTCAATGGACCTCTTTTATTCCTCATATTTAATGCGGCTCGGGATCTTCGGTCCTTCATTAAACTCTAGCCCCCTGGGCCTCAGCTTCGCTACTAGTGACTCCATCCCAGCAGCTATGATGATCTCGCCTTCTTGGTCCTGGAGCAATAACCAAAGTCCAAGGTGTTCGACGGGAGTCGGAATCTACGGCGATCTGTTTGTTCAGTAATATGATGGGCGAGATGCAGGCCACTGCACTGTGATTTTCGTCTTGGCAATGGCATGCCGAGCGATCCTGTGGTAGGTTTCTATGTACTGGGACTATAACATTGCAGGCGACCTATATTTCTCTGAGGTTTCATGTACTTAGGCCTATGTGGTTGTCTGTAGACGTGTTAGTCCTAAACAAGGTGCACAAGTGAATAACCAGACTCGGAAAGAGCTTTGTAGTAAGCTTCCGAATCAAGTAAATGTTCGTACTGCAGTGATATGTACGATACACATCCACAGTACTAGAGTCCGCCAGATGTGACTGGTATTCATCATCGTGATTAAAATATTAACCACCCAGCCACAATAACCTCTTCACCCCGTATTCCATCTTCGCGTAGACGCTAGTCATCCGCTGCGCCTCCACCAGACTGGAATTGTTAAATTAAGATCATTTCATGGAGCCACAAGAAATCGAAATACGAACCTGACAACATCATCATTCGAAATGAAATCCTTGTGCATACTGCCTATGTCTTCACAAGCACGATATATGGAGTCGACGATAAGATCGACCGCCTCCCTACAGCTCGAAGCACTGTTCAGTTCATCGGATGCCTCGGAGTGCATGCCATTCCCAGAGCTCGATGCTCGTCGAACGCGTGCAGGGTCAATGGGCAAAACCTTGAAAGCAGCAAACGATTTGTCCCCGGGACCACCTACGCCCAAAGAGGCCTTTGTGAGAAGGCTAGAGAGCGGTGGTAGGGTATTTCTCCTAGTTAGATTCTGAGCCATGATCGACAGATTGCCAAATTTCATCGCCGCTGGGGAAGATGGATTTGATGGTACGCTATCCAGGCTGTTGCGCACCGAATAGCTGGTAACGCGCGATTCTTGATTGGAATTTAACCATGTCACGACAAACCCAGCATTCTGCTCAGGATCACGACTGGCTTCTTCTAATGGTGATAGGATGTAGGCACCTGCAGGTTGTTGTAAGATGGTGATGTGATATGTATAACTTTCAGTCATAAATATACCCACCTTTGCTAATTCCAACAATATCTCCCAGCGGAACACGGGTATAAATTTTCACCTTCTCCAGGGTATAATCATAGCTCTGATACAACAATAAGAATGGAAATTAGAAAGAAGATATGACGGATGTACTCACGACGATATATAACGCCCTCGCCGACTGCAGCGACGGAATTAGTATGGTCTACATATCATTCATGGGCGAGAATAGACTCACTAAAAGCAACACCTTCTCCTCGAACTTCAATCCTAACTTGGTATTCAATTCTTCTGGAGCGAATAATGTCCATCCAGATAGAAGTCGTTCCCCTTCAGGCAGCACCCTCGAAACAGATGTAGCAATTGCCTCTGCCCGTATCTTGGACAATCGTATAAGATCTCGGGGATCAGAGGATTGTAATTTGAGCAAAAACTCGGAGAAAACGGTTAATGTTCTATTTCCAAGTATGAAATCAATGACGGCCTGACAAAACCAGTCACTGAACGTCGAAGTGTACATCCTGCAGAAAAAAATTAATATAGTTGTCTCTGTACGAAATTAGAACTGACCTCGCTAGCGAGTTAACGCCATCGTTTAGCAACCCACTGAGATCGCGCTTTCCCGTTCTGCGCACATATAAATTACATCAGCAGGTCATCTTAATTCATAAATTGAAATGTTACCTCGTGAAATCACCCTAGAGAGCCGTGTCATGTTAAATATAGAACAAAGCCGAAAAAATAGAACACTAACCTTCAGAGCGGAAGTTCCAGCGCTGAACGGAATTGAATGAGAACATCGAAAAAGCTTCCAAAATCATGATACACACTAAGCTCTGCTAATAGCGTCACCATTATTCGCCCACACTGAGTATAATCGAATCAGTGCTCTTCCCCACCAACATTAAGGCGATGCATTGACTTACCATCATTGAACACAAGGTCTGTCTCTGTCCTTCCTTCCAACGATGGATTCAAGAGCGCGAGGGCGCCCAGCTGCTTGTTTAGTATATACCGCGCGAACGCGGACTTTCACGATCGTGAGGATCAGTAGGTTGACGTGACGACCAGCGCTGGGCGAATCTTACCTGCACCACATTTGTTCGGTCTAAACAATCGATGCAATTAACGCGGAAGGCACCCTTCTGCTGCGAGAAGACGGTGTTGTCCGAGATCCAGAGATATCTATTCGTAAAGTGGGGCCTGTTAGAAAACCATTCAGAATAAGAAGTGCCTCATATACCCTTGGGTGTCAAAGGTTCTCTCCATGCTTTCGATTAACTTGGAGATGTTCTCGTATCTGTGCCATAAGAAGTTAAGTTCGGAACCGTACAAAAGACCAAGATGACGCACTTCATCCCCTTTGTCTCTGTGTGAAAATCGTATTCACAATACCTTGCATCAAGGAAGTTAGACGGCGATATCCTTCAAGTTAGCAAAAACCTGGAAGAGTCCCTACTGTGCATCTTGCAAGTCCAACTCGTGCATATAATCTCTATATCCCTGTGTAATAGCGCCTTCCTTCCCCTGCTGCTCCGCTAGATTAACGGCCGTCTAGCAAAATAGTCAATATATGCTTTGTAGTGATCAAAACAACCGCAACGAACGAGGGGGCCGTACTGTGGCACTATTCGCTTGAAGTGCCTCCTCATTGCATCGAGCTGCTGATCATGTGTTCGGTCTGTTGCAAGCAGGGGTGGCGGTTTAAGTCCATATCCAGCTTGTGTCCAATATAGCGGCACTGAGCGAGAGAACGAGTTGAGAACAAAACATTGAAGATAAAGTAACAACCTACCCGATCCTCGAATCTGCACATAGCTGAAGATGTTCTCCTTCTCTTCGCGCTATTTGGGGAACAACTTTATTAGCCAAACCAACAAGGAAGAGCAGATACACGCTCACCTCCACACGCATGATCGCTTCCGTTTCAACAAAGTTGGCTACATGCGCATCGTCGTCAATTCCTCGACGCTGGTATCTCAACCCTGCTCGATCTCTCGATCTTCGCGAGATGATAATGTAGTCCACCGCAGCGTCGTCATCGTGCGTGACCGGGTCAGGGGGGATATTGAACTTGGCAACTTGGAAGTAGCCTTGCATAATCGGGAGTACATATGAATGAAGCTACGAACGAATTTTCAATTCCAAGAACGTATATTCGGAAAGGGGTGGTTAAACGTACTCCAGCATCCATAAATAACTTCGAGAGCCATTCGTTCCACCAGAACTGTTTATCCACGCGCCTCCAAAGCGGAAGAGTCGGATATGGCTCAGTGAGCGCCGAAACCTTCTCGCCCTCCTTCGGAGACTCTAGTTGAGATGCACTAGCTTCTGGAGAAGGGAGGGCTCCAAGTCCTTCCAGTAGGGTGTGCTGCTTCTGTGATTTTAGCACCTGTTCTTGCTTATGCTGCAGAGAACGGGTAATATCTGAATAGGTATTACTCAAGGCTGGTAAAGAGAAAGGAGGAGGAGGAGAGGATACCAAATGTGTATGAGAAGTACATGCCCCCCTTCGTGAATTCTCTTATGCATTCCCTCACAATCTTGCCCTCGAGCTCGGAATGTCGTTCCTCAACTGTAGCCGGAGCTGGGGCGGTTGCAGCTAGAATATTCTCGATGACCTCTTTCGGTTCGTCCTTGTTCTCCATCATTAGCTTGTCAAGTGCGGCGTGCTCTTCTGCCGCGGTCATGGGCTCTATAGCAAATGGCTGATCCTTCGTTGGTATAGAGTGGATTGAATTCCTCTTCGAGAGTCTACTCCAGAAAGAGAGGCGCGAGGCCAGTGTCTTGAAGACAGGAGAAGCAGTCGTGGAGTACTCGGACGAGGGGGTAGATATGTCGGAAGCAATGGATTGTACAGGTGACGGGGTTCGAAGGAATGCGAATGCCCCCTCGTCGCTCGGAATATGAGGTGTAGCCTGAGGCGTCATAAGTCTGACATCGGTCTCTGAAGAGAACTGGACACGAGGACGAGAGGGTTCATTGGTTGGCTGATCATCTATCTCAGACGTATATGCTTGTTGGGGCAGTAATGAAGGTCGTGCGAGGGCAGCATTGCGAGCAGATATAGCCTGCACAATTGTCCGTGCACGATCTTCAGTCAAAGGGATGGCCGTAACACCTTTCACACCGTAGACTGAATGTGTTGCTTCGATAACTTTAGCAAGGCATGTTAGAAAATTCTGTATACTATTTGTAGTAGGCAACGAACCGTTTCCGATTTCAGATCGAGAGGAGATAACGAGTAGATACGATGCTGAATTCGTAGGCAATACTGTTGAATTACAAAGAGAACATAACAAGATGGTTGCGTACTAGAAAACAGATCCAGGACGCCGACGATTCCATATACAACTGCAGCATCCGTCCAATCCACATCTTCTCCGAGCACCTCCTCCTCAATCTTGGCTGGTTTCCCCCATTTAACGCGAACGATATGTGTCGATCCTGCCCGAGTTCGACCCAGATCTTCTCCAGCTACGTGCGGGCGGATAAGCAAGCCATCTGCAGAGACCAGCAGGGCAAGATGGTCATGAGGACATGGATGAGGGACTGGTGGGACGACGTATTTCGGTTGCAGGCCGCTACTCGTGTGCGAGTGGGGGTGTGAGAGCCCAACCGTTGGGCTCGCCCTTCCGGGCGTACTTGCCTTCGGTGGCGCGTTGAACGGGTTGGACGCTTTGGAGAAGAACTTCTTCATTATCGTAGGGTCCGTGTGAGGACTCCTGTGGAGTTCCTGAGTGTCAGAGCCAGGGCAACGACGTCGGTGTTCAAGCGAGAGATGGTCCCATTTGGTCGCACTCCGGTCTGACGTCGACGGTTCGCGTCTTGTTTTCTCTTGCCTTTTTCGTGACCTTGAGGATCCGCGCTGTGATCCATCGACGAGCCAATGCTGTGGATGCAGCTGTGTTCGATGATAGGTATTATTATCGCAGATTCGCCTCGATGTCAGGCACACAAACGCTAACTCTCGGAAGTATGTGGTCACTTTAAGTACGAACATACGCGTCGGGTCGCACGCCAATTAATTGGCGGCGTGTACATATCTACAGGCTTAAAAAAGTAAAATAGTATGAAGAAAAAGGGTATCATACTAACGACAAATCGATAGCGTGAAAGCAGGGCGATACTGATACAGTCGTGGAGAAAAATAAGGAGAACAAACGCAACAAACAAATTGTCTCTCTGCCTACGAGGCAAATCGGGGAGGCAGATTTTGATGAGTGGTCGCTGGATGCTGCATAGTCGGACTAGACTGTGAAGTAGGGCTTGGCTGTTGCTGCATCCTCTGCTGCGCCTGTTGTTGTTGTTGCTGCTGCTGCTGGAACGCAGCGGCCATGTTGGCAGCGGCGGCGGGATCCTGTGGCGCGTTTCCTCCAGAGAATCGAGAGAAGAAATTGTCCCATTGGCCTTCAGAAAATTCAGAACAAATCCAAGCCAAGAATTTTCAAGCTAAACTCACCCCAATCGAACATGCCTCCGGGAATACCCTCCAAAAAGCTATTATCCGCCATGCTGAACTCAGCGAGCGTGTTGTCGCCTTGCGGCCCATCGAGAACGTTCATCACTTGCACGTTCCCGGACCCGCCATCCGTCTGGTTCATAGCGGGGTTCACATTCGCAAAGTTCCCTCTCCCTCCAAGTGGCGTGAAGTTGACGAGTGACGACGCGCTCGATGCAGCACCTTGCCCTTGTCCTTGAGCAGGAATCTGCTGCTGCTGGCCCCCAGTTCCGGCTGGTGAACGCAACGCCGACACCGGAGTCATCAGCGAACCGCCAGCATAAGCAGGCGACGTTGAAGCCGGGCGAGAATACGACGAGCGATCACCGGGAAGGGGTGGCGCAAAGGCAGAGGATAAGAACAGGGCGCGATCACGGTCATTATTGTTCACCGCATTAACAGGAACAGAAGAGATCGCAGCTTGCGGCGATGCTCCCTCACCTTCAGAGACCTCAGGTGACGATTCCGTAACAACCGTCCCTGCGGGGAGATCCCTCAGATCATCTTTGCGCGCCTTGTCGTGCGCCACGAATACCCCTCCTCCGGGGCGTGTTGGGTCCTTCTTGTAATCCAACCCTATGGGCGCCTTTCCAACGACACCTCCAGTCGGGTTGAGGGCAGGTGTTTCCATCGGAAGCGGGGGGCCCTGAGTGGCTTCATAGAGAAGCGCGATGATCTCAGCGGTCTGTTGGTTTAAATGTCAGAATAAAAAAGTATCAGCGAAGTGTTTGATGAGGCGGACTGCCTGCTCCAAAATAGTAAAAAGGACCGGCCTTGCGTCTCGCTGACATATGATCAGGTGAAATAGCTCCTTCCCATCTCCTCACGCAATCCCGCAGTTTACGCAATTTAGCTGCGGCCTCCTCGTCTTTTCGTCGCGCCCAAGTGTGATACTAATGGAAACAAAATCAGAACCATGTAGAGCACAGTTACGGAAATAACGTACTTGGACAAGAGCACAAGACGTGGTTGCATATGCGACTAATAACCACACATCGTACACCCGCTCGTGCGCATCAAGCCAATCAATGGCTTCGCCAGTCAGAGCGACCAGATTGCTCCACTGCTCGACTGTCATAGCGAACTTCAGATGCGCAGGACACGAATAACTTATTCTCATGAACACGCGCCAAAACATCATACACACACAAGCATAAAGCAGGTGCAGTAATCCTGCACACCGTCGACATGAGTCCAGCCCGAAAGGAGATATAATGACAGGTGCATACCGGCGTTTTGAGGGCTGTCCGGACCACGGAATTTAAGGTAGTCAGGCAAATTTGCCTTCCAATTTTCCATATCGGCAAGAAGCTGGTAAAGGACTTCGTCTGTCGTGCATGTGAGACCAGTTGGACTAGATTCTGTAGGTTAGAAAAATAAATCGCGTTAATCAGAATAAACTTGCCTGTAGATAGTCTTAAGTACACGACCGAGCACGACGCTCAGACGGACGAGCTCATCCATGTAAAGATCGGTCGTATCGCCAGAAGAGGGCAGGCGGGCATCGCAATCCTGCACATCGATCATGTAGGGATGACCATACGCGAGGCTCGCCCTGTAAGCAAGATCGACGTTAGGCGAGCGGAGATCGTCGAGGAACGGAATGGCGCTCACCACCGATCGCTAATGAGACACGCCGCCCACAACCTCCGCCTAAGCTCGACATTATGCTTGACCGACTCTGCCCGGTGCAACCCAAGGTCCTGGGCCTGCGTCTACTGTAAGTATATTTATGGAGCCACGTAAAGCCACCGACGCACCATTCGAATAACACTTCCCAGGCGGATCCACAAGGCCGACAGTGCACTGGGAACATATTGCGAATGTGAGTCACCCATCATGCACAGGATCAAGAGCGACTGGACGTTCGTGATCGATGCAGTGGACAAGACATCATCTGCCTTGATCACGGTGTTCACGGCATAGCGAATGGAATCGAACACCTTCTGCGGGACGTCTCGCCGTGCCGCAGCGACCGAGCACATCGAGTAGAGGAGGATGGGAGACGGGTTCTGCGTCGCGAGGAATTCGGCCTCGGTGACAATGGGCAGGGCCGGCGCGACCTCCGTGAAGTATGAGTTTACCAGCCGCTCGATGATGTCGCGCTCGATCTGCACATCCACCATCTTGGGCTGGATGAGCTGGTTCTCCTCGCTGGAGGGCTTTTGGACCTGGATGAGGCCGTCGCCCGATTTGCTGATTTCGAAGGTGTGGTTGTACCGCAGGTCATAGTTTTCATAAATGCGAGAGGAGATGGTAGCTTGAGAATGGAGAAGATGGGACAAGGAAGTAGGACCTAAAGCGTTATATGAGTCTGTCCTAATGGCTAAGGGAAGTAGTTAGTAGTGCAGATACCAAGGACTTACCGTAGACGCCGACGTCACGTTTCTCCTGAGACGAGGCCGTGGGTGAGGGGACTGATTTACTCGATTCAACCTTCTCCGCGGCTTCGTCCTCCAATTTCTTCTTTTTGAAGCGGGTTTCGGTGATCGGAAGGAAAAACGTGCACTCGAAACCGTACTGCTTGCAATGCTGGCAGACGGGGGGCTCCTACGGCACTGTGAGACGAAAATGCATACAGGACAGACGCGTTTTCTGCCTACCGAATCCGCAAGAATGTCGCATCTAATTTTCCGGCTGCGACAAGAGTCACAGGCACGTTGCTTAACAAGACGTCAGATTTGACCGGTTGAGCGGGAAATTTCCCAGCGAAAAAAAAATCCTACCGTCTTGGTGCGTTTCTTGAGATCGATAAGCGACTGCGCGAGCGCAGCCTGTTGCTGCTGCTGCTGCTGCTGGGACGTCTGGCCGCGTCCCATGTCGCTGCCCGACGCCCCGGTATCGTCATCGGATCCGTTGCCCTTGCCGCGGCTGTCAGGGATGGACTTGCGCTTCCGCTTGCCTCCCGCGCTGGCCAACACGGGCGACGGCGCGTTCTGCGGGGTGTCCGGAGGCGCGCTCTGGCGCGGGGCGTACACCATCATCCCGGGGGGCGGGGCGTACTGCGGGTACGCTGGGTACGGGTGTGTCTGGTACGGGTGTGCGTGCATGGGATACCCGTACTGGGGGGGCGAGTGGGCAGACATGCCTGGGCCTCCTGGGTGCATGGGCTGGGCTGGCTGGCCGGCACCATACGCCGTCTGCTGCTGGTGCTGCTGGCCATACGGCGAGCCGTTGACCGGGTAGGGTGGGTTCATGATGTAGTGGGTTCCAGGATACGGCTGATAGATGGGCCCGCGGGGAGGGGGCGGGGGATAGACCACGGCGGCTGTGAATGGAAAACATTAGGCACGAGCTGTGTCAAGTAAATTGTGGATGCAAGTAATTGTACTCACGTTGGGCTGGGGGCGCCTGGTCTTCCTGGTGCTTGGGAGGTTTGCGCTTTGGATCGGCTGCCTTCCTCTGCCGGGGTTTCTTGGGTGCAGAGGAGGTCGGCTTCGAGGCAGGCGGCGGAGTCGGCGGCGGCGGCTGGTGCGGCAGCGGCTTGGACGAGGTGACGGACGAGGTTGTTTCACCGGGAGGTGCTGTCATGCTTCCTTCTCCGGCGTTATAAGTAAGTCTTTTTCTCTGGATGCTCCCTGGACTGCCGATGTGACTTCGCTCCTCTTCCGAACCGTAAACCTGCTTAGTAAAGTCAATTCCAATCCATCCCCGTACGAGCAGTGTATTCGTACTTCAATATCTATGGCCAAGCGTACAGTCTTCCAGGAAGACGGGAATCCTTAACGGACAGACGTAGTGTTCCAGGAAACGATGAGAACCAACCTTGTCTGGACAAATCTGTAAACGGCGGGAACGACCACAGCTGAGAGCTTGTTTGCCGAGTATACCCGAACCCTATGCCGTGTCACGGATTTCGCGCGCCGCCTAAAATCTACCTCCTCTAACTCCGCGAGCAATGCTGCTCAGCAATGCTCACTCATCCAATTCCAATTTGATCGTATCAATCTCATGTTTTCATTGAATTGTCACAACGATGCATCCGTTTCACTTTTGGGGTCGTTTCTTCCATGACCTACTTTTCTACATAAATTACAGCCCATTCCGCTATTTTCATCCACGCTAGCTCAAGAATCCCAAAATGAAAGATGCGACGTTTCCGTTATTTCTCCCTAGAGAGACCTCCGTTCTGAAGCTTTCATGAAGAATAACGTTAGTGCGAAGCATCACTCCCGATTTCCGATCTTCTGCTAAAAACCGCCCTCGAATGCGTCACAGGAACCCCCCGATCTTTCATTGGTCACCCAATTCTCCGGCGGCAAATCATTAATCCCAGGAACGGCAGTCTAGATCCTCGTTCCCTCCGCCATCGATGTCAATGTGCGCTGAGGTATTTCGGACAAAATATTCTTGGACAAGGAACACAGATCAGGGGAAGTTGCACTCTGTCGATATTTAGCAACATGAGTGTTGGTGCCATTCTGCGTCACTCATGAGGCGTGGGTTGCGTCAGATAAACAAACCTTAAAAGTAGCACACCCCGGAAGCGCATCCGAGGGCGCTTGCCAGGAACATCGCTTTCAATTGGTCCGGAGGACGCTCTAGGTCCTAGACAAACAGCGCCATCATGAGCAGCCAATCATTGCTCCGAATGTCTACAATATGCGCGGCTTCTTTGGACAACACGGGCTCACAGCCTCACACACCGTCCTCATGACTGTGGAGCATCGAATTCTCATCTTGTCAATCAATCTCGAGACGCGACAAGAGGCGCACTGCAGTAAGTATGTAAGGACAACAAGCATAGTGTCAAGAACGGACACAATGTCATTCTTCTGCTCTTGGGGTTTACTTTACTTGACACAAGGTGAACGGCATTATTGACCGTGCACCCATTACAGCCCTCAAGTAGCATAATAGCCTCGTGGGAAGCGAGTTACAACTACACTTGGTAAGCATCTTCCAATGTTATTAGACGACTTGGTGCGTGGAAGAGGGTATACGACATGATGATAATCTATGGGAAATGACCGCGAGAACAATCCGTAAGAATAAAAATACCAAAATCAAGGCCGTCCGATGTCGCGAAAAAAGATACACGACGCACGCGTCCCTCGGTCGCGTTGAAGGACGCCACAAGCAATAATCACCCTGGAGAGGAAAAGATGAAAAAACACAGCGCACAACGAGAAGAACAAAGCCGCAAGAACACCGAGACCAGTCAATGCTACCGCTCCCTCGTCGCCGTCACCGGCGTCGACCCATCCCAAATGCCAGGCACATCTACCAACCCGGGATTGACCTCCCTCCGATCCTCCGTCGCCACCGCCGCCGCATCGAGCCATGAATATCCTTGCGGGCGATATAACACGGCCATCAAGTTCCGTCTCCACGACCCATGGGAAAATGGGTTGGGAGGGGGCGACCCAGGAAGTAGGCTTTTGTGGGCCTGATTCCGAATCTAGATAGAAAGGGGAAGAAGGTAATCAGTAATCAGATTAATTGGGCTTCGAAAATGCGGGGGACGTGCGGGGAGAGGAGCGCCTGGCATGCGACGGCGACGGGCTGGGGACGTCGGTTGACGTGATAGATACTGTAGTGACAGAAGTGCTGCGCTCCAGGGGCGCCCGGGAAATACGAACAGAAGGCCGCAAACTGAACACCACGACAACTGAATGAATGATAGCTTACCTGCTCAATGGTGGTGACATTCAGGAAGAGAAGCTGCAGGGAAGAAGCACATGGTCAGCCGTCATTATTTTGCGAAAGCATCGGGAATCAAAAACGAGTGGAATATGAGTAAAAGGAAAATATCACCGGTCCCGAATGTACACAATAGCTAACCAGTTTGGGATCCGGCGATAATTGAATGGTAGGAAACACGTAGAAGTAAGAAAATTGAAATGAGTGCGCGTATCGCACGAGAACTGTTCCGACCATTGAAAGGGAAAAAAAAACCGAAATGAATCATCTAGACCTCGCATAACGATCTCTTCCCGCCTCGTAACACAGGCCAGGATCGAATAAATGAGCCAAGGAAAAACAATAAACAACGCCCACCGCTTCGCCATCTCGCATAATTCCAACCCCAAACTATATCATCTCGCAGAAGAGATGAATGGGATCATAAAATGAAAAACGAGGAAAGTGAAACAAATTCAAGAGCTTCGAAATCGACACACATCCTCCCTAAAATGCCTTGCCTTTGTCCTCGCGTAATGGTAAATTGGGAAGTCACATTTCTGTGGGCCCCGTAACACGAGGTACCACCGTCCTTTCGACCCACATACCACCCGAGAAAAAAACCCACGACCACCCACATAGAAAAAGAAAAACCGAAAAAGGAAGTTTGCAAAGCAGTAACCCCAACTCAGAACGCTAAACGCGCAAGCCAAAAAAAACAATTCCAATACCAGGAAAGCCAAAGGAAAAAAAAATTAAGCGCAAAACAACCACTTACCCTCATATGATAGCTCAACAGCGCGCCCACAGGCCAAATCACCGCAATTGCTAGACAGAACGCGACTGCGCTGCCGGTGCCGTGCGACAAGGCGCCGCGGAAGGAGAGGGATTCGCGTCGGGTGAGGAAGAAGAGGTGCAGCGCGGAGGTGATGATGATGAGAATGAGGGTTGTTGTCTATTTGCGACGGGGTCGGGGAAAGAGGTAAGGAAGAGGGTGAGTGGGTGGTAGGGAAGGGGAGGGAGAGGGACGTACGGCGGAAAGCAGCAACACGAAAAACGTGGAGTAGTTCCTCCGCCCGATGCAGTTGTTCACCCATTGGCAGTGGTGGTCGCACCCATCTACGCAGTTGTCGCACTAGAATTGAGGTAATGTGAGTCAAGTTTGGATGAGAGAAGTGGAATTGTGAAAGAAGAAAGACGATCGCGTAGAATCCATAACTAGGGAAACCCATAAATCCAGTGAAATCCATAAGTCCAGAGAAGCCCACAGCTCCAGCGAAACTCCAGCGAAATCCATAACTCCAGGGCCAAAAGAGAAGAACACTCACCATTTTACAATGGCTCGACCTTGGGGGTCGGTAGGTCTTACACGTCGGGCAGTACTTCACCCGAACACTATTTGTGCCAGGTTAGCATCAACGCGGTATTTACATGAGCAAGTAAGCTTCGACTCACACATCTGAGCGGACCTTGAGATCGCGTGGCATAGGCGCGCGCACGCTGTCGGTGGAGGGCGATGCGGCGGGATACGGGGGGTCGGGATCGAGGTTGCGCGGGAGGATGCCGGGGTCTTGCGAGGCCTACCTCCACATCGTCAGCCTCTTCCTTACCATGCATGAGACAGAACCGGGATGCACGCACCGTCGCCAACATACTCGACACCGTCAACCCCGCCAAATACGCCCCCACCACCACCATCGCGGGGCCCTCATTCCGCCACCACCACACGCACGTCGTGCCGAACCACACGCCTGACAGACCCAGCAGCAGCCCAAAGCACGCCGCGAATGCGAAGGGGGAGTCGCCGCCCGTCATGATGCGCCCGCGGAGGTAGAAGCGGTTGCGCGAGGGGTGTAATTGGTACCGCCGGACGGGGCGGCCCTTGGGGTCGAGGATGGGCACGTGGGAGAGGGGCGGGGAGGTAGGAGGCGGGGTGGGGTTGAAGAGGGAGGGAGAGGGCGTGGAGGGAGAGGGGGAGGAGGAGGAAGAGGAGGTGCGTCTGGAGGGGGGGAGAGAGAGGTCGAGGGTGGGGTGTTTGGCGAAGTCCAGCCCCGGGGAACGGGGGCGTTTGCCGTCGTACGCCGCGGGGTCTCCGTTTGCATTCCCGTTTACGTGTGGTTGCCCATGCTCCTCGTCGCTCAGCTTGCTCTCGAACGTCGGCCGGCCCGCATCGCTCCCAGCCGGGGACACGCGCACGGAGCTGGTGGACTTCCGGATGGAGTCGAAGCTCAGCCCGCGGCTCAGGCTCATGACTTTGTCAAAGCTGTTCCTCACCATGCGGCCGGGGTTGCTGCGTGGCGATGTTGGTTGCCCACCCGCCGCAGTGGGTCGCGCGAGACCCAGCCCTCCCGGGCGTGCGCCGATGGGGAGCAGCGGCTCGCGGCTCTGCTTGATGCGCTTGAGGGAGAGGAAGTGCGGATCTTGGTCCGGCTCGTGCTGCTCATGCGAGGAGTCCCCGTGCCCGTTCAGGCTTTCTAGTATGCGCTGGTCATCATCGGACTCGGGCTGCTGCAGGTGGGGGTGATGTTTCGCGAGGGGGGAGAGAGGGTAGCCGTCCGGCTCGGGGTCGGATTCGGCTGGGAGCTCAGGGATAGCATGGAAGGAGGATACAGAATCTGGTCTTTGGCGTGCTGCAAAGTCCGGCTGCGGGCGCGCGAATTCAGAGGATTGGTAGTTGGGCCTGGAGGGGCGGAAGAAGGAGACGGAGGGGTGGATGCCGCCGACGTGCGTTGAGCTGGCGTGGTGCGGGGTGTAGGAGGATATGGTGGGGGACGCGGGGGGCTGGTCTTGGTGCGGGCGGGAGACGGTGGAAAGGCCTCGGGCGTGGGTGGGGCTGTTGGGGCGCGCGATGGTGCTGACGGTGACGCCGACGGGGGGGCGCGGGGCGACGGAGGCATTGAGGGATGTGGGGAGCGGCAACTGCGCGCCCACGGAGTTGCGTCGCTGCGAGCCGACGGAGTTGCGCCGGGGAGAGAAGGACAAGGAATGTGGTGAGGCAGACATGGTGGAAGCAGGGACCAGAAAAAGCTATTTGGGAAGAAAAGAGGCCGAGCCTGGCGCTCGACGCTGATCAGGGAGAAGAGAACAAAGTTGACAACGCGGATGAGAGCATGCAAATGGCAGGCGATTCCCACGTGGCCAAGTCCGCGAATTATGGATTGCGTCTTGCCCGCCGACGATGAGCACGACGAGTCCATGTAATACTATTCTCTGCTAGACTACTATCCACTGTCCACCATGTTCCCCACCGTCTCCCTCTCCGAGGCACACCCGCCCTTCCCCACCGCCTCCCAGTCCACCGTCGACCACGCCCTCCTCCTCGCCACCCTCCCCTCCCTCCGCACCCCGCACTTCCTCGCTCCCGTCATCACCGCCGCCGTCCACTCCACCCGCCGCCGCCTCGTCATCGTCCTCTTCTCCCGCCTCTTCAACGTGCCCCTGCCCTCCTCCGCTCCCGCCCACCTCGACCCGGGCTTCCCCGCCGCCCAGGCCATCTCGCACACCGGCCAGTGGGACACCGTCCAGCGCCTGCTTACCGCGGTGTACGTGCAGGCGACCAAGGCCGCGCAGGAGGGCGGCAAGGTCCTCATGGACATCGATGTCCTCCTCAAGGGGCTCAATGAGGACCTCGATCCGAACCTCGCAGCGGGCATTGATATGGTGTTCCGCGTCTCCGGTGGTGAGTGCCTAGCATATATTCCCTTCGCCACTACCACTAACCCACCTCCTCCCAGACGCTTGCGCCGTCCCCCTCCCCTCCTCCATCGCCCTCCTCCGGAACTCCTACCTCGCCCCGGGGGACTCACACCCCGACTCCCAAGCAGTCAGCCTAGCCGGCACGCCCACGCCCTCCACGCCGCCCGACCCGCCTAAACCCTCGACCTACCCTACCACCGCCCTTGGGGGCACCTTCGACCACCTCCACGCGGGGCACAAGATCCTCCTCAGCATGGCGGCGTGGATCACCGAGCGGAAGCTCATCGTCGGGATCACCGGTCCGCCTCTCCCTCCCCATATCATATCGTACCCCCCATACTAACCCTCCTCATCGGACTTCCGTAGACGATGCGCTACTACAAGGCAAATCGAACAAACACATCCTCGAGAAGCTCCCCGAGCGCACCGAGCGCGTCGCGGCGTTCCTGCGCTTCTTCAAGCCCCAGCTCGTGCTCGACCTCCCCCCGCTCAAGGACGTGTACGGCCCGACCGGGTGGGTCCCGGACATCCAGGCCCTCGTCGTGAGCAAGGAGACGCTCGATGGCGCGGAGCAGAGTGCGTCGCACTTCCATTTTTCCTTTTCTCTTCAATTTCTACCCCCTCGCTGACTCGCTCCGCTCCCCCGCAGTCGCAGCCCACCGTCGCGCGCAGCACCTCCCCCCGCTCGACACCTACACCATCGACGTCATCTCCGCGACCGATGCGTGTCTCGCGCACGAGGACGTCGCGTGGCTCCGGCGTGCAAAGCTCAGCAGCACGTTCATCCGGCAGTGGATTGTTGATCGGATGAAGCAAGAGGAGGAGGAGGGCGAGGAGGGCGAGGGGGTGCAAGCCTCATGAAACTGTTTGTATGAGATCGAAGAACGGCCCTCAACAACTGCTAATTCAGGAGAAAGGAGCCAAGAGAAAGAGAGACACGGACTCCCTTACAACATCTACATCTACACCAGCACCAATCCAACAACACCATTAACAATATGAAACAGAAAGTGTATATTAGAGGTAACCTACATAGCCCACGTAGCCTAGTAGCCCATCACTGTAGTAGATATTTTACATTTATTGGACGCGCAAAGAAGTTAGACGTTAAACTCACTCTGCGTGTGAGCCGCAACATGTTTCCTGATAGGTGAGTACTTACTGGTTTTGTGGTCATCGTCTACGGTACGTGTTCGCTTACTTCGACTCCACCATTTACTCATCGTCCGTTTTTCCGCAGATTGCCCAAATTCAAAGTCATCCATCTGCTCTATATTATGTATCTTATTAATAATCAAGTCCACAATACCCCCATGCCCAACGTACGAAAATGCTACTTATACTCCCCATTTACTTTTCGGCTCGATTCATCCGGTAAGCTTGTCGCGACTCCATTCGGATCTGGGTTCTGAGCCAAATGCTTCTGTAGGATGTCCTTGACATATGCTTTCTTGCTCATTCTTGCTTCTATTGACAGTCTTTTATCTAGCCCCTTGTTGACGGGCAGATCGGAAAAATTCCCAATAACAATGCTTACGGGTATGCTACTCGACCCTCACTCTGACAACGACGTGCACACGTATGTTTTAGCGGACTCGCCGGGTCCGTCGCGGAAACTGGCAGAGAGGACGTGGTATTTATAGGTGGTCAGATCATTATCTATGCTGTCCCCCACGACGACATTTGACAACGAATTCGCATGCGGTGCACAGGCGCCACAGCTTTACCCTCAGCTCGATGTTTGACATCGATGTCGTGGATTTACGGGCAGCTGTGGACAGAGACATTGTCCTTCATCGAGACGTTACTTGCACGAGGGTAACGGTGACTCTGAATACTAGCAGTTGACTGCTGTGACAGATACAGTGAAAGATCGCAGCGGTAAAGATGATAAATGCAGCTTTGATACAACGTGAAGAACACTGAATGCTAGTATTTCTCCAAGGTGGCGGCCGACAAGTAATCGGTCTTGATTTGGTCGATATTATAGTGGTAACAGCGAGCGACGATCGCTGCCATTGCTGTGATCAAGATATTTTCGGAATATATTGCGGTCAACCATTTCCATACAAAATTTGAAGATTTCCCTCATACATGAAGTCGGATTCAAGAGGGTCCAAGTCCACAGTGGCGAGGCATTTTCCACTATAAATAGGTAGGTCACCAGGTGTTGCTCGTCTCTGGTGGGTTGAAAACTACTTCAAAGGCTGGCGGAAATGCCTAATCACAAAACCCCATCTAAGAATCAGAGGGCTGCGGGCATCTGGCATTCTTAACGAGTTGAACTGTCACTATATGTCGAAAGTGAACTGTACGCCGTTGGCTATCCCGTATTGGGTCAGATATGCGATGGTTGTCTCGTCTGGAGCATCTAGGCTGGTGCTAAAGCTTATATGAAGTAAACGTAGTGATCTGAAGTCCGACGTCTCAGAAGCCAGCGAATAGGGCTTCGAAGAAGTACCACGAAATTTTATCAACTCGTAAATATCTGGGCCAGCCATAGAGCATTTGCGGAACACCAAAGTATGCATCCTTGGGAAAACACGGGGTTGATTGAATTCATGCTGGATGAGCATATGAATTAATGGATTGGTGTTCGAGACTTTGTAAAGAGTCAAGGTCTCGATTGTGGGGGTATTCTCAATTATCTTCGTCACCGAGTGTCCGGTAAACTTTTTCAAAAAAAGGGTGCTGAGAGTGCACGATGAGCGATGTAAGAGAGAACGGATGGCGTCCACGAGGGGATGATGCTCGTCTGACCAGGATATCCGGTTAGTAATGTGAAGTTCGATTAACGCCGGTAGAGTCAATGTATTGAGAAAGAAAAGTTCATCGAAGAAGTTATAGGTGACTTTCAGTGTCCGTAAATGCGGCATCAGGAGGGCCGTCTGTGCTATCCTAGCCGTCTGCCCACTGTCCGCTGGGTCGTAATCTTTAACGATCCCGTACCATGTAAGATGTTGCAAGTTTGGCATTCCCCGTACCATGTTAAACAGTTCGAACGCTCCAAGTTTTCTACCTAACACTAAATGGGTGACATTTGGGAGTTGGACATCCGGTAACTCTTCCCCAAGGGACGGAGAGCGCGAGAAGGTCAACCGTGTAAGGTACGGGGCACCTTCAAACACACCAAGGTCGAATTCGCTCTTTCGAATGGTCGCTTCTTGTAGAATAGGAAGACAGCCCTTAAGGCGAGCGAATTCGGATTTTAAACCGGGAAGGCTTGCATAATATCTCCAGCTTCCCCAGTGGTTAGAGTGTGCCGCCAATGTCTGCACAATAGGTCGGGCATCTACTTCACTAGTACTATGGCAGGAAAGGGATAGCGTGAGAGGCATCGAGCCTGAGCGTTCGAGGCAAAATTGAACTCGACAATCCACATCGTACGGGGACGTGCTCTCCCCGAATTCGAAACGGTGATCAAGGTCTACGTCTATAGACGCCCACAAGGAATGCTGCTGGTAAGCAACTGTTCTCCAACGGCTGCAAACTCGGGCAAGTCGCTGCACGTATTTGAATGTAGGCTTGCAAACGCGAACCCCTCCATCGTCAAGGCTGTATCGGAAGATTTCTTCCAATAGTTCATCTGGCAACATGCGCACAGGAGACAGGAGCCCTTCATTGAAGCTCACAAATCGTCCGATGTGATCATGCTCGGCCTGCAGTTGCTTCAGCTTAGCTTGTAGTCGGTAAATCTGGTCCCCCAAGAGAGCCATATCAGATCGTCCATCGTTGATCAGTTGACTAATCGCGCTTCTATCTTCTTCACAGGGAACGTACGCAGAGCGAAGTTGCTCTTCTGGGACCGTCTGGTCGAGGAGCTTCAAGGATGGACCACTTTCATGGGTACAACTCGAGCAAGTGACATAGGGCACCCTAGAAAGAGATAAAATAGTCAGCGCTCCTTGTCAACTGGGTTTTATCAAGCGATACGTCCGTACGCACTGGATCTTGGCCATATCATAAAAAGTAGGAATCTGAGAGTCGTTAGTCATGCACGCCTTGTGGGAGATGGCTGCAGTCAAGCACTCATCCTTTTGAATAACAAGTCCAAATCCTGTATTGTGGTTTCATATCCGAATCCGTTCTCTCTTCATATACCGATAGAGATTGTATCAGAATACTCTCGCTGTCGAAGTTTGAACTTCCAACGTACGGCCTGATGTTAAGAATAGGAGAAATATAGGAATCGAGGATGATAAGAATTGTGCGCCAGAAGGAAATTCAGAATGGCCGAGGCCGTCGGGAGACTGTGGGAAAGTTTAGCATCACTTTCCTTTTTGATCGCCCTCGAAAGACGCGACGGCACGGCGACTCTTTACCTTCACTCCACTCCTCACCTCTTGCTCATTAACTTCGTATTTCTCAGCAACCACTTGCTTTGAATGCGTGCATGAAATTCTCTTCCTAATCCCTGCGCATAGCTTTCTGGATTCAACAATTCGCTTAACCGCACCTCCACTCGTTTACTCTTCTATTAGTATACCTATTCTTGCCGACATGCATCACTACCTGGGAACAAGCATCCTTCTCTGGCTTGCTACTGTTTCAGACCTTGCTCACGCATACCAGTGGCCTTCACCTCAATACGACGTTCTTGAAGGATTTATCTATGAGGGCCGTAGACCTGATGGCTCCAGTCTTTCGACTCTCGTGCATCCGTGCAGAACGCGGACTACGACTGGGTCATCTATTGCAGCGGAATGGCTACGTTTTGTACGTCCCCTTTGCATATGCTACTCATTGGGGTACTGAATGTCCTTCCAGGCCTTCCATGACATGGCGACCCACAACGTCGACGATGGAACCGGTGGACTGGACGGTTCCATAGTGTATGAGCTAGGCCGTTCTGAAGTACGTTCTGGACCTTCTTGCCTGTCTAGTCCCTGACCTTTGTTCTTATGCAGAACTTCGGCGAAGGCTTCAATCAAACACACGATGACTTCATGTCATTCCCCAACAAATATGCTTCCCGTGAGTTTAATTACTCTACAATACTCCAATGCTGAACAATTGTCTGTAGGTGCTGACATTATTGCCATCGGCACTGTCTTTGCGGTAAACACTTGCGGTGGACCTATCATCCCTTTTCGTGGCGGTCGTGTGGATTCATTCGTAGCCGGGAATACCGGAACGCCCGAGCCCCAGCAAGACCTGGCTACCCATATTGAGCAATTCAGGAAGCAAGGTTTCTCCCAGTCGGATATGATCAAGCTAGTGGCTTGCGGGCACACTGTCGGTGGTGTGCGGAGTACCGACTTCCCCGCGCTGGTACCTGCAAAGGATAACTCAACTAAGCCCACTATCGTCGACTTCGACTCGACGACAACGTTCGACGACAAAGTGTAAGCTTTCTTTCCTACGTGTAAAATTCTACTGATTTAGCGATGCCTCATCAGAGTAACTGAGTATCTTGATGGAACTACTCAAAATGTTCTCGTTGTCAGTTCAAATACAACTATGACTTCGGATCTGCGGGTATTTTCCAGCGATGGAAATAGCACAATGCACAGGTATGCTATTTTTATTAATCCCCTGTGGGCTATTATTCATCATGTTCAAGTATATCTTCGGCGGACACATTTGCGAATGAATGCCAATCCGTGCTAGAACGCATGCTCAACACCGTGCAGCACGGAGTTACACTTACCGATGAGATTACTCTTCTCCCGGCAAAAGTAACTAGCGCGGATTTGACCATCGAAAAACAACAGCTCGTCTTCAAAAGTTCACTGCGCGTGAGTAGTGATGCCACAATATCCATCTATCGTACTTAATGGATAATTTTAGCTCGCGCAATTAATAAATGGGACGGCCAATGCTAACCGCACCGTGATCATGTATTGGTGCGACAGATATGGCGATGGGAAGGACTGCTCGGGGAGCAACACGCGCTATTCCTCCTATGCGAACCTGGTCACGGACAACGCCAACATCTCTCCTGTCACCCAGAACCTTG
Organism: Nidula microcarpa; assembly: GCA_036937055.1. Taxonomy (NCBI): domain Eukaryota; kingdom Fungi; phylum Basidiomycota; class Agaricomycetes; order Agaricales; family Nidulariaceae; genus Nidula; species Nidula microcarpa. The sequence goes on along the minus strand of JASFDD010000008.1, from coordinate 146,601 downwards.
GGTATTACTTCACTACGTATAATTTTGTTGTCCCGATCAACTCCACAGCATCCATTTCCAAGTTCTGGTTCAAGGTTGACGAAAATGATGGCTCCGCTGCGACCACGTACAACAATGGCGGGAACAACTATGTGGTAGACCAGGACCAGGTTATTTTCATCCCTACGATGAGCAGCTCTGTATCGGTGTCAAATGCCACTGGCCCAATCGTTTACACGAACCGCAACGGACAGTCATTCACGAAGGTTTACAATATTATTGCAGCAGTGCGTGTCTCTGTTGGCATTCATTCTACTATGTTCTAACAACATCTGGATTTTGCAGGTCCGGGATGGAAGCAGCCCTTCGCGTGTCTACGTAGACGCATACGACAGCGCCATCACCGACTACCCTGAGCCTCTCAACTATACCATCGACCTTTCGCTTAACACCTCCGCGACTGCTTTGCAAGGATACAGGATCTACAACGGGACCGTCTCGGATCTTGGCTTCCAACTCTCGCTTGACTTCCACGCAGACATCAACGGAACCACGTATACGAACGACTTCAAATTGACCACGTATCTCGACAACACTGTGATTGTCGCCCCTACAACGGTGAACTCGACGTCGTTGTCTGCGACTACTAAATCAGCAGCTTGGAGAGTGAACGGATGGAGCCGATACGACATTGTGCTAGCCGTCGGTCTTGGTATAATGCTGGACATGTTGCTGTAAAGTCGGCTTGAAGTGGACTGTGCTATCTATTGATGCTAGTTATACCATATACTACCCCGGAATTTGCATACTGTATCCCGTATGGGGATCTATCATAGACGATGTGCATTATTGGACACTTTAGTAATAAGCGACGATTTATTTACGCTCCTTTGAAGTAGTAAAAACTGGAAATATGTATCCGAACGCATTTCAATATTCTTGTTTTCAGCGTCATAATACTGTGGGGTGATAGGGATTAGATATACAGTACACTCATCAACCGATCAGGGTGGTGTTTGGTATCAAGGTCGCAGCCAAATATCCCACCTAACGCGTCGGCGATCTCAACCCAAAGCAACCCGTCATCGCATGGCTTCAAGTCGCCCGGCTCAACGTCGCGGCCAACCGCCAACCAGCCTCACACCTGCGCCCAAGCCCGTCATTAGTGTAGAAGACTGGGAAGCAAAAGCACCTCTGAGCGACGTCGAAATCCGAAGCGTAAATGTCATCAAGTCAGCGAATGAGAAGGTTCCTCTTCCACTGAAGGTAACTGCCTTCATGATAGTATCATGGTATACACTTGACAATGCTCCATTCAGTTTACTGCAGAGGAAGCAGGTCCGTCTCGTCCGTCCACTCCCATACAACGTGGCAAGCTCGCACCGGGCTCTCGCCCATCGACACCTTCGCGCGCCGTACATGCCCTCCATCCCAAGCAACCTGTGCAGAACCCACAACAATTCTACGACTGGTTTGCCCTGATAGATCGCTCCGTTGCGCATAGCCAGGAGGCACACTTTCGCACACACGTCGCTCGCGTAGCTGAACACCTCAACACATGCGACTTTCTAGTCGAGCGGATAGACGAGGTGGAGAGAGAGCTAGATGGGATGATGGAAGGATGGAGGGGCGTGGAAGATGGGGGAAAGAGCCTGAAGGATGCTTGTGAGCGGTTACTGGAGGAACGGGTGAGTAGCTGGATGTATTTCGTGTCTCGTAGGAAGGAAGTTTATAGAGCTGCTCTGAAGGATAGGCTGCTAGAGCTCACAGACGACATTTCCGCACGATTGGAGTACTTCAAGGAGCTAGAACACGCGACACGGATGCTCAATCATCCAGGAGAAGCCTTGATTTTCCAAGCAGACTTCTTGTACATGGTCGAGCGGGTAGACATATGCATTGATTTCCTGAGGGAGCACGTATGTCGCTATTCTTAGGGATTTGGGGACTGACCGTGATAATCCTTGGGTAGAGACATTTCCGAGAAGCTGAGCTGTATCTCATGCGCTTCCAGCAATGCATGACACGCGCCATGACGCTCATCAAGATGAACTTTGTTGGCTCACTCCGGGCACTCTCTTCCGATATTTCCAGACGCTTGTCCGAGAAGGTATGCTTTCCTACGTTATAATTCGTATGCAATTCTAATCTCTCCGTCGAAGGACATCTCCTCTACTCTCCAATCCCACCTGCTCTATAGTCGCTTTGCCACTATCTCCACCCGTATTGCACCTCTCATAGGGGAGCTCGAAAGACGAGCAGCTTCTTATCCAACGGAGCTGTCTGCTCTTTTAGCTGAATGTCACTCAGCCTACTTTACTACTCGGAGACAATTGATCATGCCAAGAGTCGTGGAGGAGATTCGAGGTTTAGATCCAGGTGGCAGTGAGCTGGTCGAACTGGTACGCTTCCTTCTGCCACCTGTCGTTCTTAAGCTCCTATTTATAATCGGGTGCAGACAAGAGCAGGATGCAGCTATCTGAAGCAACTTTGTACTGATGAGTTTGACCTTTATCGAAAATTCTTCGCAACTGGCGAAGAAATGTTGTAGTAAGTTTCCATTCTCTTCGCTGTCCATCGCTCCCTCCTAACTATATCCTTTCTAAATGATGCAGTCAGTACCTTGAAGTTCTCTGTGACCTTCTCTACGACGATCTCCGGCCTCGAATCCTGCACGAGCCGCGCCTCACCGCGCTCTGCGAAGTATGCACAGTCCTTCAAGCGCTAATGGTGCTCGATGTTTCTTCAACTCCTTCGGAAGCAACTTCTAGCGATGACGATGACGAAGATGAAGATGAAACTTCCGAGTCAGAGGAATCCGATGAGCTCACAGTCGACCTTGATAATGCTCACAAGAAAAAAGGCCTCGGAAGGCTGCACATCGCCCATCTGCTGGAGATGGTCCTGCAGGATGCGCAAACGAGGTTGTTCTTCAAGGCGCAGGCGGTGATACAAAGTGATATACAGTATTACGTGCCTAAGGAAGCAGATTTGGCGTATCCTGACTTACTAATTCGTAAGTTTACATTTTTCACTCTTATCTTCAGCCATTGATACTCTTGGCAGAGGCCCGAAAACCAGCTGCACCGACGGAGATTAAGGAAAAAGAAAGCAAGAGCCAGCTTTTCCGCTTTCTCCCTACTTCACACAAGCAGGATACATGGTATCCCACCCTGCGAAAGATGGTCTGGGTCTTGGAACAATTGCATGATTTTGTGAAGGTTGGCTCATCACCCTCCATCTACCCGCTCTTTAGCTAAATTTTGTTTCCATAGCCGGTGATATTCGAAGACATCGCCCAAGAAGCCTTGTCGCTTACACGTCAGTCTTTACAAGCCGCCGCTAACATGATCAAAACTCGTAGTCCATTTGACGCTCAGCTGTTCCTTGTGAGGCACCTTCTTATCTTGAAGGAAATTATGCAAGGGCTGGATCTGCAATCAATGAAAGAGGTTGGGACTGGCAAGGAAAGCGCAACAAAATCGCAAGCGGGCGGTATGACCGGTTGGTCTTATTACTCTTTGTAGTGTGAACCATACTAACAATTGATTATGTATAGATACACTGGCAAACATGCTTGGACGAACTACGTCTCTCATCCCCGACAGTGTTTTTGCAAGTTGGGGATTAAGAGGAGATCAAAGTATAAGAGGAGCGGGACAGGTATATGTTCCCTTCCCTTCAGTATATTTGATCGTACTAATATTTCAATCTGCAGGGAATCGATGAAGACCTCCGCACCACCTGTTTAGAGGTTATATTCCTTTGCGTGGATCCAATCTGCGACCCTCTCAACTCCTGGGTGGAGCGGATACATGCATATACGGTCACCAATGCTACATCCCTCCAGGAGAAGTCGACATCTACCCCACTTCCTGCTCTTGCGTCACAAGAATGGGCATCACAGGCTGCCGCATCTACTCTCCTCCAGCAGTTCAGCACGTCGATAGAAAGGGACCTATCCTCCAATGTGCTCAAGCTCAGGCTCTACTTGGAGGATGGAAGCACTGTGCGCGTGTTGCTGGGACATGTTCGTGACGGTATTGTGGACGCGTATGGGTCATTCAGGGATGTGGCGGCGAATATGTACGCAGGTGCATTGAGGGGAGAGATGAAATCTCCGGACGAGATGAAGCAGAAGTTGAATAAGATATGCGAAGAACAGGACGAAATCTGAGCTAATGCCTTACTTGCATCAGATCCAAAACTCGACACTTGCCCCTCAATACTTCATCTTGCTAGCTTTCACTCTTGATTTAGGACATTCCTGGAATACGTTATTTTATTTTAATACATACTTGTATATTCATCTGCAGGAACTCGAGAGTAAATCGACTCTAGTCTTCGGGATCCAGTATAGGAGGAGCGCTAAACGCAGTCACACTGTCACAGCAGTAACAGCTGTCATCATTCCGTGCAAGTCCCGAAGTCAATCTACGGCTCACTCCACGACCACCATCTACCATGGCCACAGTATCGCCCTTTGCGCGCAGTACCGCCTTCGAGGAGTCTCTCCTGGCGGGAAGGGAGCAGACTGTAAGTCCTGATCGACGCTAGTGATATCTCTGTGTGCGATAAACGCAAACCAGCGCCATTACAGATAGAGGAGATGTACAGTGTGCCGGAGAGTTTCCTCGAAATTGAGGTCAGGAATCCACAAACGCATGGTACGTCGAGCTATATTACCTCAAATACGACGACCGTTCAATCCCATTGGTATCAGGATTTGGAAGGAAGATGTATACCGATTACGAGATCGTATGCAAGGTATGCCAAGGGATAATACACATAATAGCTCGTTTCTAACTGCATCTCTTGCTGCATTTCTTGCTCAGACAAACATCCCAGCCTTCAAGCTGAGGCATTCGGTCGTCCGTAGGCGTTATTCTGACTTCGAGGCGTTCCGTGATATCCTTGAACATGAGTCAACTCGCGTCAACATCCCGCCCTTGCCGGGCAAAGTCTTCACCAACCGCTTCTCAGACGAAGTCATTGAGAGCAGACGAGAGGGCTTGGAGCGTTTCTTGAGTGTTGTCGCAGGTCATCCCCTTCTACAAGTACGTTATTGGCCTACTGATTTTGACCGCTGATCCCCTCAATGATGCCAACAGACTGGAAGTAAGGTGCTCTGTGCGTTTCTACAGGACCCCGCTTGGGACAAGGCACAGTGGATTTAAATTCCAGATGACTTAATATGACCATGTAGTTCGTCCTTCATTCCCCTTTTCACACCATGCTATTCTCCCATAACCCCATCTTTTTTATGTGTGTTTTGTATAATGATACTGTCGTGCTACGTTTTCCTTAGTTCTTTCTCATGAATATGACTGCTTTTCGAACTTTCTTGAGTGAACTGATTTCGCATCTTCACCAGCGGATTTATCCATTTGGTTTGTCATACGTATTTTTCGAGAGGATCCATATTTCCTGGGATATTTCAGTGCCGTGGAAGATCTTCGGATTTTACAACTTCTGGAGTACACTCACCCACAAATCAAGCCATTTTAGAACCATCGTTGCTTGGTTGTTTTAACTTCAAAGCGCGCGAAGCTATGTTGCCGGTACGTGACTTTTACTTGAACAGCCCCAAATGTTTACTCATTAGGCTGTTGTATATTTAGGTCTTATACATGAGCCGTAAAGTCCGAATTCCAGCTGCACTTCTCTCAGTCACACCTGTCTCAAGCACTTCGAATAACTGATTGACTCCGTGATCGTCAGCATATTCAAATTCACCGACACCTCCACTGGATTAACGCGAGAATTCCTCGATGTCAAAATAGCTTCTCGTATCATCCAGTGCTGGGTTGCTAGATACAGCGGCCAACCATGAGTGAGGACTAGGCTGTCGCTTGACCTTGGCTTGTGACTTCGACTCTACGGACTATCCACTATCAGGGGCAAAATGCCGTGTTTGCTCGTGTAGCTCCAGGTGAGTACAGTCAAACCGTCACACTAATATAAACACTGAAAGAACGCCTTGATTGCAGCATAGTCAGGACTCAGAATCTGGATCTATCGAGCGGTTAGTGTCGCGCTGCCCACTCCTGACTCGCCGTGCAATTGATTCCTCGCGTGAGTTGGTGAGCATTTCTTTCTAATTTTATTCCAATTTAAAGCTCTTACACCAATTCGACTTGTTCAAAGTTAAGCTAGCCTCCACCTCCAGACTCCACAGTGCATGAATCTTCCTCCCGTTGGATACTCTGGTAATAGTTTTCGCTTTCCAGCGTCAGTGCCGATTCGGTTCTCTATAAGAATGCAATATGCTTGCAGGCGCAAGGACGAACGTGCAAGGTGAACGCACTGACACGCACGCTTCCTTCAAAACCATGTCTTGAAAGCGACGGAATGGAATGAATGTCGACGAAGTGGCGGTCAAAGCACATCTACGATGACTATATACACAAGCGCGTAACGTCGGACGGAGTTTTCGGCCTCTCCCAACATATGGTGTGTCGATAATTGGCTCGGATATAATAGCGCTGGGAACTGTGTTTCTGTGAGCTATAAAAAGAGCATCTATGTTCATTTCATCGCGATACCGCCCAGCTGACATATGTGACCCCGTGCTTCTCCCAGATAATGATAAACGTGTTATCCATACACGCAGTGCTGCGTATTTGGCATTCAAGAATCAATGCGGAGCGCGTGCTTTGGCCACTACACGTTTGCAATTGTGAGTGAAAATTCATTCGAGAATCTGTTTCTCCAGTGCTCAGTTCAGTTTCACAGGTGCCATGATGCACGTGGCGTGCTAGAGATAAGCCATGGTTCTGTGGTCTACCATGCGATTACAATGTCAGGAAGTTACACCGAAATGTATGTATGTCTGGCGGCAAGCTGTAACAGCTGTTATCGAAGTCCTTCTGTTGATCTAGCATCCGTATTTAATAGAGTCAACGGAAATACCTGTCGCTCGAGCAACATGCTTCCAATCATCTTCTTTTTCGGTGCTTTCTCCACAACGTTGGCCGCCCCAGTTCCCCGGGCGTTGCCTACACCTGTGAGCGCTGCAACTGCGCGCACATATCTATCTGAGTGTAACTGGATCTGCTTTGATTCACAGCCGATTATTCTGAAGAAATATTTGTTGTAGTGACAGTGGCTGTGGACTCCAACAGCCCTGCATATAGCAGGGATCTGTTCAAGACTTGGGATATCAGTATGTCCTGGAAATTTATCTTCCCGTGTACTTATCGTTCTAAATTATATTCGTAGTTTCTGGAACATGCGATACTCGGGAAAGTAAGAAGCTTGCGTTCTGCTTCGTGAGATTGCGATTTACCTCGATTTTATAACGACAGCCGTTTTGAAGCGGGACGGCACCAATGTAGTTACTTCCAGCGCATGTGCGGCGACGTCTGGAAATTGGGTATCTCCTTATGACAACGTCGCGACAACGTTAGCCAGTGATCTTGACATTGTCTGTCAATTCCTGCTTCGAGTTTTTTTCTGTCCTGATTTTACGTGCGTGCAGGATCATCTCGTGCCTCTGAAGGAGGTGAGAGCGTTTTCCCGTAGCTACTTCCTTCACCAAAAATAGCTGAACTGGGACTAGGCTTGGCTTTCCGGAGCCAGGGATTGGACAGATGCGCAACGCGAAGCATTCGCAAATGACCTTACTCGACCACAACTAGTCGCTGTCACTGACAAGTGCGTTTTATTTTACTTTATTTTCTGCTCGTAGACTGACTTCAAGTCTCCCACTAGTCTTAATGAATCCAAGGGTAAGAAAATATCTTCATTTATGAACGCAGCGGTGTTTTAACGCTATTATGATACTACGGAATAGGTGATAAAGGTCAGTACAGACTCTAAATTATAAAGCGAAGCACATAGTTTTGACAAAACGTTTTAGATCCTGCCAACTGGATGCCTCCTCTCGCTAGCTACACATGTACCTATGTCCGTGCTTGGGTCACCGTCAAACATTATTATTCCTTGACAATCGACTCCGCGGAGAAAACTGCACTGACCAAGTACCTCGCGGCCTGTTAAATATTCAGATTAGGATAAATGGGGCCGGAGTTTTTCAGAATTATTTACGCTGTATATGTAATGTCAGGTTGGATTAAACATCAGGTCGGATTACTGCAGTTCTATGAAATGACGATTACGACCCTTGCCAAGACTTAAGGAAGTCGGGAGCGTATTCGGGCCGCTGTCGGCCAGCTGTAATCCGGGCGGAGCTAAAATTAGAATGCTGTAACCGGAGTCCGTGCAATTGATTACGAGGGCTTTCTTGACCCTGGCATCTTACGAGCTTTCACTGTCAGAACGTATACTGAGTCTCAAACTTACCAAGCTCAATACCCATTGCCCTATCAATACTGCCACTTTGTTACCGCCTTCTTCAAGTCCACTGGAACGTCTTTTTTTGCGTGATATCAAGCCTTTACAATGGTACGCACCAATCTGTTACTTGCGTCTAGTTCACGTCATATGCCATGGAGTTTCACTAATTCACGATATAGTTTGCAGATATCGAGGCACTGGTTTTATCTGGGGAGCTTTTCAATGGGAAATCTAGGTCTTCATCTCCAACGCGTTCACCGTCGCCGGACAGAGATCAGGGGTGGCACGACGAAGAGCTCGAGCTTAGTACCGAAGAGCAAAAGTACAAAGATCAAGGATACGACTCCGATTCTGATGCGGCACGGCAACATGCATTAAAGGTCCAACATGGAAAGGACACGCAGCCAGAATCAATAGGAATGGGTCCTGGGCGTACAGGAGTGAAAGGAGTTATTCGAGATCGAGACGAGGCAGCGGAGATCCAGAGGGCAAAGCAAGCCCGTGAAATGGACGAGGTGAGGAAGAAGATGGAAGCAAGCAATCTAGGAGGGAAAACATTTTTAGAGGAAGAGAGGGAGAAAGCAGATCGAGGAGAGAAGGCAGATGAGTTGGTCATGAAGGAACGGGAGAAGGCGATAGGGGATAGACAAGATTTATTTGGAAGGAAAAGAGAAGGAAAGTTTGGGCATTTGAGAGAGGTCGGAATGACAGGCTATCTGAATGCGTTAGAGAACGAGGCAAAAGGAGTCTGGGTTGTTGTACACATCTACGAACTGGTGCGGACAATTTCGTTCGAATGCGCTGTTACTAACAGAAGCCATTCATAGTCCCTAGAACGGTGTTATATGCTTGATGAAACCCTCGCTCGATTAGCTCGCTCATTTCCAGACACCAAGTTTCTGCGTGCACGAGCATCTGCCCTCGGATTTGCAACGACAGGCCCATCGGCCGCACCTCGAAGATCTACTATTCCGTCACGTTCAATACCCACATTAGATGAAGATGATCCATATGCCTTCGACGATAAGGATGACGAAGAAGTGTATGGGGACGAGGGGCATCTCGACGACGAGAATGTGGATTTGGACATGCTGCCCACAATGCTTGTGTACCGCGATGGCGACCTTGTACATAATTGGGTGAGAGTTGACTGGGAGGCAGGCCGAGCAGGCGTCGAGGAGTTACTTGACCAGTGAGTCCTCTGTCATGTTCCATTTTCCAGGTGATTTTACGTTTCTCTCTTCAGACATCATATCCTCCCTCGCGATTCTGGTCCTGGGAAGAAAGGAAATCTTGGCCTGCCAAGTGACGATGAGGATGATTTCGACTTAATATGGAGCGATGAGGAAGATATCGGAAACTAGATGAAGCTTGAAGCTTGTGTACTTGCTTATATTTATTTCGACGTTGGACAATTTGGATAAATCCTTGGTATCATGCTGTGTTCTACAGTGCTGGAGTTCGGATTCTTTATTAGACATGACCAGCAGTGAGTTTTCGTGTGTAATATGCCTACCTATCATGTATCGCGATTGTTGTACTTATGATGTGCTCGTACTTTCAGGATAAGCCGACATACTTATGCAGGCTTCGCAGTCGATACGCCATAGTAACATCAAAATTAAGGCGCGCGAACGAATCGACAGAGACACTACTCGCGATAGGAGGAAAATACCGTTGTAACAAGCAAGTCACTCAAAATTCGATATAGTTTCAGGGCGGCAGAGTAGCCGCTACATGCACTAGGCACGCAACTGGGCATGCACCGTCTTCCAGTCCGACTCTTATACATAACGAAGAGTCAACCTTTTATTTCTGTTTGCCTTGAAGCTTGAATAGTCCATGGACTAACGATTCGGTGATATACTTTTCCAAGATGGTGTAGATTCATTCATTCTTTTGTCGAAACGCCTGCACCACCACCGCTGGATTAAATTTTCAAGTTCGTGGATGTAGCATAATTCGGAGAACCAGTAAAGTTGCTAATTTATTGGGGAGTTGATGCGCAGATTGATGATTCCTTGGGTGATTGAAAGATTCATATGCAGCACAATTTGAATGTCGATTTTTCTTCAAGATAACAAAGTAATAAAGCGAGTATCATCATTTGTTACACTGGAATTTAAAAATTAGATGTAAGCATTGAGAGCTTGTCTTTACTTGAACTAAAAACACCTAAATTAATGAATATTTCCCTTTAGTTTATATTCCAAGTTTCATAAGATTTTGTGGAGAACTGCCTTCGCAAATCCTAAAACATTAGTGTAACACTAAGTGGTAATTGTGACATAACAGCCAAAAACCTAAAATTGAAACCATTGGCATTCATTGGATACTCATTTGTTTTGCTCAATTTTTTTTTCAAGGATACTCACAGGATAGTGTAGTATGGAAATTTAACTTCTTTGAAGTAAAGAGACTATGTATTGAGTCGGATCGAGGGTGTAACATTGAGTAATAGTGTAACAAATGACGCTGGATAACTGTAGGAAAGGTCTGACACTCACGACACCATCGAAGGGAGTGGGCGAGTTCTTATACCCGGCCAGGCATTCCTCTGCGCTTTACCTGAATCGCCTCGCCCCACGTGGTTGACTGAACTAGGGCGGGCACTGTCTAAAAGGTTGCGACGGAGAAGCATGCATCGCAAATTTTCCTTTTTATAAAGGCCTCTATTTGCACTTGTTAGTTTGAGTCACGAGAAATGGCCCGTGCACGAGAGTCCAACGTCGGCGTTGTTGAAGTTTGAACGGGTTACGCGTCGAATCCTTTCAAAATCATAATTATGCAGTGGCCGCCAGCATCCTAGCGCTTCTTACATTTCTGATCCTTTAACAAGCCTCCATTAATTGCTGCATCTTTATCTCTCTTGAAACATCACGGACCTGGATCTAACTTTGGCTCGACCAGTGCGCGATGGAGTCTAGGGCTACCTTGAATCATCTACCTCTGGAGTTCATTCTTCTTATTCTTAAGGATTTGACACTTGAAGAAATTGTCAGCATGACTCGGGTACGCTTTTCAATAAAGTTTTTCTTTGTTATTTCATTTTCCTGAAGTACAGCTGCTGTTTAGACATCCTCGTTCTTTTACACTATCGGCAAGTCATGTCGATCTGCTTGGAAGAATACGAAAGATGTCTCCTTATTACCTCTAACCATCGAAAATCGCTGGACACTTTCTCGCCGGCTTCATTCCCAGGACTTGGCGTTAGGGCATGCTCTTTATCCAAATGCTTTGGAGGGTTTGGCGCGAAAGTGAAACGCTACAGCTGGTCCACAGTTGATTGGGAGGATCTCATAATAGGCTACCGCTATATGTCTCCCATACAAATAACATCGCGAGGGCAATGGTCACTGGCTGTTGGAAGAAGATCCGTGAGGCTATTTGTCTTCGGAACGAGTCAGATCCACAGCCACTGAATTCAACAGTTGCTCCCGATGACGAAATTTCGGAAAAGCTCAGCTTCGATGCGGGCGGCGAAATTATCAACTATGTATACAGTGGAAACCAACAAGGACGGAACACATATGACTATTGTTGTGATTGCATCATTTTTTCCTGAGGAGGACAGAATGAACATAGGCGATGCTTAACAGTGTGTTATTATCATTCTGTTGGGCATGCAAGCATTCATTATTCCCTCTAAATCAGCTTTCTAGACATCTATGTAGTAGAAGTTGACGATTCAAATGCATCTGGTCGCAGGGGTGCAATCCATTCGTTTGCCCGCCGCTTCGTACATATTCTCAAATGAACTAGAGATAAAAGGATTTCAAGTGGTTGTTTCAGGGGGAACAGATATCCTCTTTTTCGACTGGCAAAACTAGAGGGACTGAGACTTTATCCTGATCCAGCGGATGATCCTGAGGAATGTGTATGTACTTTGCTAAATCTGCTGCCACCTAGCTTATATTGCATATACAGCCACCAATCATGCTTGCACAGTCCCACCCTTCCCTTCCTCTTCTCGTTGCTGAACGAAAACACGGCTCTGCGGGTGAAATCTCTCTTCATGTTATCCAAGCTCCTGAAACCTTACAGTCTTTTGAACTGCAAGACCTCCGTATCGAGCGTCTAGATTAGCCTTCGGTACTGTTGGTTACCACACATATCCTCGCACTTCCTTCGGACATGCTTTATGGGTCACTTCAATTCAACAAAGACAGGGAACCAATCTTCGATGTCATATGCGGAAACCTCCTAGGTTCTGAGGGCTTCCCTTGCTTTGCTCACTGTCAGTTGACGAAGCTGGAGGATTATAGGTCAGACTCGGGGATAACTTTGACTGTCGGCGAAATTCCACGACCTTCTGACGGGCTCACCAATAGATAAAGCCACCAGACGGGTGTGCTCTTTTTAGTTTCGCGCTCCTCAGGGGAATACGAAAGAGAAGATAGATGTTACTCATACAAGCTTTATTTTCTACGTACACCTGACGGAAATCATGAGCACGCATTTTGGATTACGCTTGAAGTGCTAAGATACATCTGGAACTTGGAAGTATCGAAATTCATCCCGAGGTTTCTTCCATGTCCTTGCCATAGACCTTGTTCATGGCATACTAACTGTCCAACGTCGTGGTAGAAAGCTAGTTATCCAGTACTGATAATATATTTTGAATATCGAAACTAATTTTGACGCGTACTGATTCAAGCAAGATTCAAGGCGAAAGAGCAGCCAACGTTAGTGGCGATTAGAGTAGCACAGCCACAATATCGTAATCGCTGCGGTTACGTTCGCGTCGAGCCTACTTCTCTGGTGTTTAAACTGCTTGCCAAGCATACACTGGCTTTGCATCAGCTGAACGCAGAATGGTTCAGCTTGCTGATCTTCCCGTCGGGGAAGGCCATCCCGTCGCGCTCGAAATTGCCAGCCTAAAATCTGCAGTCGCGCGCTTTCAGGCAGGAACCGTTCATAGCCATTACATTTGCCTCCTGTTCTGACGTTGGTTTAAGAACAGGATGAGGCCCATGCATCTTCTACAAAGCTTCAACGTCATTCTCTCGACGCTACACGCGTGCATGAGCGACTCGCGCCGCTCGAGCGGGAGAACAACCTCCTCAAGGCAGAGCTAGCTGTCTTGCGCGCGAATCCACATCCAGACACGTCCCCGCAATCACATCCCGCAGCACTGCAGGTCCAGCAGCTGACGCTGTCTCTCCGGCATTTATCGGATAAGCTCTCTTTGACAGAGCATTCGCTTTTGGAACGCACCACAGAGCTCGCTCACACGAAGAGCGAAACTGCCAGGGCAAAGCTCACAGCGGAAGGCGCGTATGAGTTGGCCGCCCGCGTGCGTGGCCGCGAAGAGTCAGGGAAGGTGCGCGAGCATGAGCTGGAGTGGAAGATCAAGACCATGGAGGAGGAGCTGAAGATGTCGGACATGGTTCTCAAGGAATACGCGGATCTCGTGCGGTCGCTGGAGGGCAGACCAAGTCTTCGCATGCCTGCTCAGCCCTCACATTCATCTTCATGGAACGTTGACTCTGGAATTGCTGCCACTACCGCGGATGCCTCGCCAAGTACCAGCTCCGCATCACTTCCTAGCATTCTCGAGGATAGGAAGCTTGAGCTTCGCAAGCTAGTCGCAGAATTTCAAGGGGAGACAGAAAAACTCCAGGCTGAGCTGGACCGTACGTACGACGAATTGGTTACCTCAGAAGCCAGACGTGAATCCGAACACAAAAGTGCCGAGCTCGACCGCAATGAGCTCGCAAAAGCCCAATTTGAACTCCGGAAACTCAAGCTAGATGACAATGCCGCTGCAAAGATGGTCTCCCGGTACATGTACGCTAGCAAGTTTTTATTTTTATTTTTCCAAACTTATCATATTATCTGTACAGGAAATTCTCCCAAAAATCTACCGACACCCTCCAGCAGGCCATGCAAACTCTCAAGACGCGGCATGCCGCCACAGTGGACACTCTATCCTCCCAACTCTACGCTGCTTCCTCGCAATTGCAGTTTGCGGAGGCAGCAGCAGGCCGAATCCGCGATGCACTGGACGAACTGGGCGGGGAGATTATGAAGGAGACATACGGTCGTCGTCGAGAGGTGGCCCTGCGCATTCGGCTTGTAAATCGTGAGGAGAAGACGTACGAGGCGCTGCGGCGCTGGATCCGACGCGCGGAGGAGGCCGTGGGGCGTGCGCATGCGGGGTCTGCTGTAGGAGACGACGTGAAAGATTTGGAGGGAATGGTGCAAGATGCGAAGATGATGCTGGAGAGCCTGGACGGGCCCGTGACGGAGACGACGTCTCTCTCGGGCTCGCTGGGACGACTCATCGTTGCCCAGAATACTGTGGATGGGCTGGTAGATGAGCTAAGGAGAGAGACAGCGCGGAGGCTCGAGCTGGAAAGGATGGTCGCCGCAATGCAGAGACCTCCTGAAGGGGATGAGGAGGAGCTTGAGGAAGAACAACTTAAGCAACTGAATGTAGTTGGGGACGAACCTGCTGGAAATGGGGACATGTCCATTCCTGATGGACCTTCTCAAGACACACTACTTGACCAAACTAATGTTTCTCTGCCATCAACGGCACCTTCTACTCCCATTACTAAGGATATTCGATCCTCCCCAAAGCCTTCACCTCCCATTAGGGTCTCTACCGATCGCCTTGTTCCCTCCACAATCGCTGTCAAAGATGGACCTTCACCGCCCACTTCTTCCGAGGAGACATCCGTTTTGAATTACATATCAAATGGCACAGCACATCATCTAAAGACATCGTCTCAAGCGGATGCCGCGAATGCTCATGGGAAACCCTTCCCTCCACTACCACTTGATGACGTGGTCTTAGCAGCAGTGGAGCTACCTTCGAAGAAGAACGGCGAGAAACTTTCATCGAGCTCTCTGCCTAGTGACATTCAGGTTGAAGAACCGTCCTCTCCCTCCACTGGCCTAAACTCTCAGTCATTGCTTTCGAACGGGGGCGTGACAGCTGCTGTTCTTATCGCTGGCGAAGGTCCTAGAAGTACCGCTGAGGGTGCTCTGGAAATGCCTTCCATAGAGAGCTTAAGCAGCCTTGCTGCTTCTGAAAATCCTTCCACTGATCCTCGTATCGTAAAGCCAGCATCAACTGTTGTTGCATTGGATAATTCTCAGTCTCCGCATCCAACAAATGGCTTAGCAGTCCCCAACATAGATCCAGCAACTACCGATAAACCCGTCTCAGAAAGCCCCGAGGAGCAGCGGCCTCAAGTGGTCATTGTTACTGCTAATGTGGACTTCGTACATCAGCCAGCTCCCCGATCCCCTCAAGAGGTCGGAGCGGTGGTACAAGCTCTCGAATCATCACTTTCTCCCGATGCAGAATCTCCCGCTCCTCCTGAAGAGTCGTCACCATCCCCTCTTGGAGAAACTGTACAAACACTTCCAACCCCCATTCCTTCTCCTGCAACCCCTATTCCTTCGGCTCCGACGGTAGTTACGGAGGCACTCCCAGAGGCACTCCAACTAACCCCGCACCCTCTCTTGAAGGAGCTCGCTCAGGTTAGCAAGCGGTACGATGACCTCCAGCGTGCATTCAGAGATTGCCACATGGCTCTCGAATCTCTCAAGAGATCCATCTCACCCCCAGCTTCTGCGTCTGTGCCTCCTAGTTTAGGCTCCGCCACATTTCCTTCCTCATCTACTGCAGCATCGAAGACTATTGGCGGTATCCCGTCGGAAATCATCCACGCTGCTCTGGATAGACTCAACGATTATAATGAAGATGCGCGCGTGGAACTAGAAATCAGGACATCCGACGAGGCACTCCTCGCGAAAGGATACGAGACATTACTATCTGTCCCTGGCGCGCTGGGGTCCTCTTCCAAAGGAACATTCTCACACCGCCGTCAAGATTCTGACAACATGCATGACGCAGCACCATCGCAGTCAGAGGCAGAGCTTCAGATTGAGACTTTTATTGCTGGTACAGATCCTAGTATCCAGCGTGCCCAGGAGGGATTTTCGAAGAAGCTGGAGGATATCCAGCACGATATTGCAGCTATGAAACAGGCAATATTTAACCCGGAAATATCGCCGTTGTTAGCCACGCTATCCCCTGCGAAGGCTGAAGGAAATGGGGGATGGACGTCATGGATCCGCGGTTCGCCGTCCCGTCCGTCGAGTCCTGCGCCCTTGCCTGCGGCGTCTGCCACGTTTGGCAATATTATGACAAGTCCAAGGCTTAGGCATGCCCCGTCGCTCAACTTCCAGCGGAAGGGCAGCTTCTTGGGCGGTGGTGGCGGCGCCACCGACCCTCTTGCGAGCTTGGGGCTTCGTGTCCCAATGCCGAGTTTTGCTGTTCAGCAATCGGTGGTTTCACCGACAATACCACAGCGTTCGAGGACGGTATCAACGATGTACATGCTTGGGCTGGGTTCAATTCGGAGCCCTAGTGGGTCCTTCTCATCTTCTCTGGGATCCCCACAGAAAAAAATGGTGCCGAAAATGGAGGCAGAAGTGACGGAGGATGAGACGGGGGATGAGGAGGATGGGGATGTGGAGTAGAGTGGGCGAGAAACGTTGCCATTTATTTTTATCGGGGAAAACGCGTTTTTATCTATTCAAGGGGACTTGAGATTCATGACATCGTTGATTTACTGTCAAAGCAACTTAGAAGACGAAATTCAGAGCATTTATTACAAGATAAGAATCACCTGCATGGTACCTATTTATACTGTATTACTCATATGATAACTAGATGATAACAGTTTGTTGCATCAAGCTCAAGTTTCGCGGGTTGCGCGATACCACATGTTGCTATTTACCTCCCACGCTCGACGCCCAACCCATATGTATATGCATGGTGTTCTCGATAGAAAATCAAGCAACGATGACCAGGACGATGCTTATGATTTTGCGAGAGTCACGATATACGTGACTGTATTGAGATGTGTACCTACGTGAAATCAGCAAAAATCAGGATCTAATTTTACTTATGAGTGCCTCAGATTGATTACCTGCTAGATTTTACTCCCTTTGGATCAGGAGAGTTGATATCTTTACTAGCCAAAAGCATTTGATTCTTGAAAGCTCGACAATGAAAGCAGTTGAAAGCGTTCAGTGGGAGCAGTGTGTACACGATCTTGTACGGTCCGGGCCGGACCCCAATCACCTAGAGTGTTGATTGTGTGCATTTATTTACCAACATCCTTAGGTACTATAGTTTGAAAGAAGCCGTGAAGCCGAATTCGGACTTGACCTTGAAGCTTGATCCTCCACCACCTCCGACCTCCTATCGTAGTCACGAATAGTATTCCAACTCCCTTTAGAAAGATCAAAACTCTATGGTTTTACATCAACCTTGTTTCGATTCTACTTTCTATCTGTTTTAGCACATATACGTCATCTGGCTCGCTCCATTGGGGATCACTTTGTGAACTCTTCAAGAACTGTTGGGTTTAAGAAGTGGCCCTCATGAGTCAAGATTTGGGTATTACTGTAACAAAGCATCCGTTATGTATATCTTATCTCTCTTCTGCCGTTTTGTACGTTTCTTACATTCTATCTCGCACCAACTAAATAGCGAAGTCTTGTGCTGACTAGCTATACTTTAGGCTGTGCAACTTCCTATCTTTATTGCCCTTCAAATTTCGCAAAAGGAATTCTTGTTTTGTTTTATATGGAAAGGCTCCTACCCCATTTCTTTAGTTCATTTGTGTTGGCGGCACAAGTGGTAGCTAATCTTTCCGCGTCACCAGATGCGGGATCATGCGACATTCTCTAGCATCCTAGCAGACCACAGGTGGAGATCGAACACACCGAATCCAATGCAGCTGTGAATACCTTGTCTTCATCAGGATCATCTCAACGTTATCCTTGTCTACTCACAATTCTTCGAAGGGTATTTGGCTCCGCGTAACACTGAGTAGATGTTACCTATTCGCCTCATCCTTGGGGATTCCTCGTTCCGTTCTCCGAACACTATTCGCCTCGATAAAATCTTCATTTCTTGTTGAAAATGTGCGAGCTTACGATATCCTCTAATTACTCACACTCAGGGTGGCTGGTAATTTTAGCTATCGGTACGTGAGCATTGAAGCTATAAATTATACTGTGCAGATGGTCTTATGATGTCTTTACGTAGCGTCACGATTTCTGAGGGTACGCTGCATGTTGTGGCTGCATTATGGGAATCAGACAATCTATCTGCCGAACGATATATCTGGAATTCTATCGTGGCCGTGTCAGTGTCTTTTGAATCTTCTCAGACAAATTTCCCAACCCCTTCAACCGCTTTGACAGTCCTCAAAAAGAGTTAATCTTTGTTCATCTTCCGGATCACCGGAGCACTGCTACTCACAAAGCGGACACTGGATGGTTTACGGGCTTCTGGAAATTATACACCATCTGTACGGGAGTCTTGCCTGTCTACACGCCCTGAAACATCTCCCGGTGATAGCAATGTGGTATACATAATGATTTCGATGCTCCATCCCATGCTCAGGCCACAGATAGGGACGTGCGAAGTACACAAGCGTTTCTCTATCCTGGGATTTGGCAATAGTTGGGCCTGTCTCACAACGTTCAGGCTTGGATGTACCGTGTTTCGGGCTTATCCATATATCATTATCTTGGCTAGGTCTGGCCGTTAGGTCCACCGTTCGCATATAACTTTTTTGGATAAGCACTTCATTTTTATTATACTGGCAGTCCTCAGCGCAATGTCGTTCGATGACGACCCCCTTGATGCTTGGTACTTTTCTCACTGGTGTCGCTGTCCCTTGGATTGGGAAGGTGGTTTAATGGCGATTCGCGTATTTGCCATATTGCGTATTTGCCCTCCCGATGTATTTAAACCTCATCCTGATCATCATTCGTTTTGTTGTCCTTAATTATGTATTCCTGTAGCAGCAAAGAAAATCCAACGTGGAGCTCGCACCTCAACCCCGGTATTCCTGGAGTATCCCGGACCCCTGGCTTGGACACTGGTCACTTCAGTCCTGACGCGGGTTCGACTGCTTTTTCAAGCCGTCTAAATCCTGATGCTATTTTTTATTTTACAGAAATCTTCATGTCTCAGGATGCTACGTATTCCAGGCCTGGTTTTTCACCATCTGACCTGCGCGCACACGACTAAATACAATACAATAAGTACCTTTACGTTAACCCTACTCTTCCAAGCTCTCGATGATTGATCCCGGCTCGTTTTAACCTAGAAGCAAGTTTCGCGAGCAATGCAAGTGACCGACAACTGGCCGACAAGTGAAAATCATTCCACGTTCGAATCTTAAGTGTCACTGGGATCCGTTCGGTCTGTCCCAGTGATTTTTTCCAGCTGTCTCCCAGTAAGTTAATTCACTCCTCGACGAGAGGTTTGCGCTCATCAGTGAATTTCCCTGCAGTTTCTCGCTACCGACTACTCAGAAGCATAATTTGATGCTTCCTAACCCCATGGACTCTTGATTTCGATGTCAAAAGTCGCGCGACATTCGTCCCTCGTTTCTTGTTTCTACATCAATCTTGCTGCCATGTGTCCTTGATTGTGGAGACCACGTAAATATCACAGCCCCTGGTACGATGCATCTGCCTCTCTCCCAATGCCTCCTACTAAATCGCCTTCTTACGATATTGCATTTCCAATGCTTTAGGAGATGTTATAGCATACTTCAAATGTTGCCGGGCCGGCGGCAAGCTGAACGCCTCTTTCCCCTATAAAATATATAACATGTGTTCTCACCCGCTCAACTCCCGACTCGGATGATTGCAGGTTAGGAAAACGGCGATCCAGTGTAAGGTAAGCAATGTAAAGGGGCGCACCATCCACAGCGTATCAGTGCTTGATTATCCTGCAGGTGAACTGTAACATCAGTGTACGTATGTCTATCAAATCTCCACTTTCCCCACTAAAAGCGAGCAGAATGCACTTTTAGAATATTATCCTTGTGCTCGAATTATAAAGCCACCCACCGCCGTGGCCCACAATCTTTCACGGGCTTCAACTCTAATATTAGTGCTCACAAGATCATCGATGGAGATTGGGCGTCGTTGGTCTCCAGGTCCTTTATTTTTTAC
This sequence comes from Nidula microcarpa, assembly GCA_036937055.1. Classification (NCBI taxonomy): domain Eukaryota; kingdom Fungi; phylum Basidiomycota; class Agaricomycetes; order Agaricales; family Nidulariaceae; genus Nidula; species Nidula microcarpa. The sequence goes on along the minus strand of JASFDD010000008.1, from coordinate 126,318 downwards.
AAAGAAGTCCTTAATTATGGACGTCAACGCCTTCTGGATTCTTGCTGCTGCTGATCTCTAAATATAGATACTGGCAGCACATCAAATGCCATGGGCTCCCCTCCCAAGCTTGCACACTACCAGGCTCGCACCTGGAGTTGCCGGTCTGACCTTACGCTTCTAAACCTTCACACCTGACAACACAACACTTCTATCGGCGATAAACCTATCGTATCTGCTTGGCAGCTTTCTTCCAGCTGCGGTTTGAGAAAGGATGAGAGCAAGATGATCTCCCCAGCTTAATCCCTGGTTAAGGCTTCTCCTCCTGTGGGTGCATACAGCCGCCGACGAGGAAAAAAACTCTATCAGACAACTATCAGAGTCGGGCTTGTTATTGTCCTCTCCGCCGCAGCTTCAAGAAGAAAAATTTGCTCGAAGCACTACGCTCACACGTGTATCTACGACGATCATGGAGCTCTTTCGACATCGCAAGCGGTGTCGCGACCTACATGTGCAATGACGTGCCCATTGTCAAAAACACCTTGATAACGCTCTCTAGTCTGCCACTGTCCATTTTCATCAATACTTGCTTCATTCCAATTTATTCACTCACGCAGACCGTCGGTTGCGACATTGATGGGTGCTTTCAAGCTTAAAATACAAAACGTCGCATCCATTTCACACCAAACTACGGCCGATAGAACTCACGAGCGTTTTTGTCTTTCTCGCGGAGTAGCGGACATTGATGCCAAGTTTCGGGGATGCTGTACGTGTGCCCATTCGGCCTCTTCCTGAAGGTCCGGATAACCGTATTTTTATACTTAACGTAGACTTTTTGATACCACGAAGTTGCAGTCCATACAGTGATGGCGCACATGTTACTATAGATCATTAACCGCTGGTATATAGGTACGAGTCATTCGTTGCTTCTTCCCCTCCGACGCCTTCAATTCCTCCTGCTATCATCTAGACTAGGCTGTTTGACAATTATACTAGTCATATTCTCTTAATACCTTATGGCCGCACTGGCCGCTACTGAGATCTATAGAATGTGATTAATTGGGCCTCCAATGGTGCATGCGCCACAGGTATACACACACTCCATCAACGAAGCAAGAGAACATCGTTCTACTAATTCTCCCGCAAAGACGCGATGACAGAACAAGCTGATGGTGTGTATACTAAGGTAAACTACTGATTCTAAATCATGCCTCTGCTTACCCACCCTCCTGGGGTGTAGAAATGTGCTGAGAAGCAGATAGATCATTTGTCACCGGCTCCGTCTGAATGGCTACATTGCGGTCTTATACCTATCATCCAGTTTTATCCCTCCCCACACAGCCATTGGAATACGAAACAGCCGGCGTGTTATGGAAACTTGAATTTGACTTATAGATGTAGAATTATGATAGGATACCCGTGGAACCGAAGCTTCATCGAAATAGGTGAAATTCGAAAGATGATCGCAGGCTGAGCTGATGGAGGCGTGACCAGGAACGCGTATAAATCGGTCGCACGCGATACTTTATATTATACTGCTCAGGCGCGTCGGACACGCTTCACCCGACGCGTCTTTACGCGTTTTTACGTCGGACATTAGTGGCAAGGAGGATCATCCGCAAGGAAACGCGCTTTTGGGACTAAGGGAGGTGTAACAAGGACGTACTCGTACACTGTTGTCTTTCGGCCATACCCGCCTGTGGCTGCAATTATTGATCCGTGGACCTGCCATGGGGTGTGGTCATGGCGAAAGCTTTGCATTCTAAGAATCGTCTGGAGGTTGTTTCTAATATATGCACTTACAAGAGAAGCTGAGGTCAACAGATGGTTGGGCAAGATACAAATTCTTGTACGGTAGAAAGGTCAGCGCGAGCCTGTGCCAGCGCTGCCCGGTGCAGTGAATTGAGCGCTTGTAATGTCGTGTAGTAGAGTCGCGGAGAAACCACATTAGCTGGGCGTCTTGAAATGATGATAACGAATACGTGGAAGCGAATGACGGTGGACGATGTCGACATCCATGACGCCAAACGGGGTGCCGAGCAGGAGATGGCTATTCAAGGCAAGGATATCATGCGAGAGAGCGTTCCATGGACGTGTGAGCAATCTGCGATCGGGACCAACTGGAACGAGATGGCCGTTGCAGTCAACTCTCTAACTCAAATAGTCGAGGCCATGCCGGGCAACTACCGCGGACGGCGTCGACAGATATGGTGCCCTGTGGAGGCGTATACATAACGGCAGCATTGCGGAGAGGATATGAAATTCAAGCTGAGCAGATGGGCGCGTGGGAGTTACGCCAAAGATATGGAGAAATTGGAAGGCGCTCACACCGCTGGAACATATGCCGTGTTGCTCAGATGCTTAAAGCAGATGAAGGTTGTCATCGAAGTGGATTCCAAGAGGAAGGCCTTGTGCACGAGATGGCCCTGCAGAGAGGTGCGGTGCCGGGGTTGCGTAGTTGTTGTTGGAAGTCGTTCTTTATGCTGAGCGTGCGTGAATATCCGAGTGTACTCCTGGATACGTCGAATACGTTAGACACTCGAGACTGTAGTATTCTCCAATCCTCAGAAGAGGAGAAATGCAGGATAAGGATCATCTCCTGGAGAACAGGAGTGCCTGGCCTGATGGATGATGCGCGCCTGCTGGTCTTTTCACAACTGTCACATCTTGAAAATTATATAAACGAAAATGCTCGAATCCTGGCATTTCCCGTGTCCTCCCCTCTCTTTTCCTCCTCAAGGTACTCAAGGCATTGCGTTAGGCAGCCTGCTCCCCCCTCGGACCCAGTCGTCTCTATAATGCCTTCTCTTCGTCGCACTGCCTCGTCCCCCTCTGTCCGCTCCTCCCCGTATCTCTACTCCAGCTCCAGTAATGGCGCGGTAGCTACTCGCGGGCACGGGCACAGACGTTCGTCTGGCTCAGAGACGACCAGCAGGCGCGTCCTTGCGGACATCGAGTGGTGGAGAGTCACAGACGGTCAGTACGACACCAACGCTGACCACGAGTCCGAGGATCGCACCCCCGACGACCAGGACCCCGTCGCGGACAACATCCTGGGTGCTGCTACCCTCCTCAGCCCCGATGCTGGTGTTGAGCACCTGCCTGTCGCCTTGCCTTGGATTCCAACCCCCGCAGTGGGCTCGTCAGAGGTATGTCTCGTTCGCGCGTCGATGACATCTGTAATTATCCCCGACTAACGCCCATCCTCCGTGCTCTTCGCGCTAGACGTTACGCGATGGCTTCGCCGCCCTCTCTATCGCCCCGCGCACGCCTACCCGTCAGCACCGTAGGCAGGCTTCGGACTCGTCGGCATCGTCGCTCGAGTCCACTCCAGAGGCGTCAGAGATGACCCTCAATGGCGTTTGCCAGGACGTGTCGGACATCAATGCCTCCTTGCTCGAAGCCACCCTCCCACCCCTCCACACGGCTGGTAGAGGCAGTCGCTTTGGGACTCTCCCCTCTCTGCTCGTGCGCTCGCACACGTTCGCGGATTGCTTATCTCTCTACGACGCGCACCCAGGTCACTACGCTGATTTTGCCGTGTCGCCTCTCTCCTCGTCCCCGAGCTTTCTTAATTGATTGTTCTATCCGTGGAGGCGAGCCAGTCGTCGTCCAAAACGCCGGAAGCGTGTTCGAGTCATCACCCTCCGCCTCAAAAGTCGCAATTCCCCCCTCCTTCGTTTCGCGCAATCCATCAGTTTTCTCGTGCCGCACACACATATCACACACTCATACACTCCATCCCGACAAATGTCCGCTTATCATCTCTGCCACACGCATCATCATCCGCACTTCTTGTCCCCGATCCTACATCGCATCGTTGCACGACACGTCGTATATGATTTTCTCCTCATCTTGAAGACTTCCTTTCTGTTCATCTCACGGTCTACCAGCTGCCTAGCTAGGACCATCCTTTGGCATCACCCACCACACAATGGACGGTTCTACATTCTACATCTTCATCCGCATTTCATCCCTTTCTCCTCCAGCAATCATCCCGGACAGCTGATGTCACTTTACGACTTTTTGTTCACGTTTCTGGTGATGATAAATTGTTCATATCTATTCATATCTTTTTACGCATTTACCCCCGCATTTTTTCTGCTCACCCATTGATTTTTTTTTCTTGGTCTTGAAAACGCAACGAAGTACATAACATCAAATAGCATTAGCAGCTTCTCTCCATCCTCCGTCAATTGTAACGACTAGACATGCGCCCACCTGTTGTCTTTTTCCGTCACGTTCAACTTCCATTCTTACGTCGTCCTTGTTGTCTGTTTGCAAATTGCTCTCGATAGTCACGACCTCTCACGACCAGTTCTCTCTCTCAAGTGTTTGCATATCACTGGCTGTTTCCCTTGTAGATGGACAACCCATCAAAACAAAAAGCGGCCGGTTCTGTACAAATCTGTACTCGATCCTGTTGTAACAACACCCCCCTCTCCCCCTGTGTCCTCTACATACCAGAATTGCCAACAATATATCATGTTTGAAATTCCATGACGAAATGAGCCCTCCTCCTCCAGTTGATAACAACGTCCGCATGTCGATCGCCAACGCGCAGCCTCCAAGAACTGTACGCATCTGCTGCCGTGGCCTCCATTGCACAGTCGACAATCACAGGTGCACGCCTCCCCCGCACCTCCCCCACCTCCGAGCCAGCTGACCAAAGGATATTTTAATAGACCACGGACAAATACGCGAGCGATCGAGACGAGAAAAGGCGAAACAAGCTATGCCTGCCCGCCGTCCTGCCAAGGGGGGACGTACGCACGAGTGCACTGTAGTCTGTGTGGGTGGGGTATGTATCACCGGGCGCGGTACCTGGGTATGTTGCCAACAAAAAGGCCTCTCGCTCGCATAAATCAGATTCATAAGAAGGGGTGGTTGGTAGGGGGGCAGCAGCGACGCGCGTGGGGGTGCCCTGGGTAGCATCATCGCTGAGGTCATCGCTTCATGCCCCCGATCAGCGGTGGCCCGCCGACCTTGCTCCATGGGGACGGGGCGAGCGGGCCGTAGCGCAGCTCGACGTTTGGTGGAGGGCGGTACTTTGCGCCTTGCGGGGGCAGGGGCGGAGGGGGGTGCCGCATGGCTGGGTACGGCTGTGGCGGGGGCTGCGATGCGGGCTGCGATGGCTGCCCGATGCGGGCTTTCCAGGCGTTCCGGATGGCGTTGGAGCGCGAAAGAAGCTGGAGGGGGGAGAAGCAAGGACGGATCAGCTATCGCTGCGAAGGAAGGAAGGGGCTTCTGTTCCAAGTAGACGCGACTTACCGCCTCCTTCTCAACGCCATCAGCAATACTCTGGATGATGTTCTCGACCACGCTGCGATGGTTACCGTTCGGCTTGTCGTCTCGGAATCGCATCATGCGCCAGCGCGAGATCTCTGGGTCCCAATGCACCTCGACGATGCGATCGTCGATCTGCTCTCCGGAGCGTTTCAACCTAAACCGCGCAATGCAGAAAAATAAAAAGAGTCAGCCTCACGTATATACAGGGCCAGACCTTCGTCGTTCACTATGAGCTACGAAGTGGCCCCCGGCAAGGCTCCGGCACGCACCGTTCCCACTCGTCGTTCTCGACGTACATGTCGTCGTACTCCTCATACTTGGACTGCCCGCGCTCGCCCCCAAGCCAGACATACAGCAGGAAGAGGGGCTTTGCGTGGAAATCCGGGACGCTCGGATTCGATCGCAGTGGGGGAAAGCGCAAGACAAGCTTGAAGTCGATGGAGTTCTCGGAGGGGGGTTTCCATTTCAGGCTGCGGAAGAAGATTAACGTTAGCATGAGGGAGGGAAGTAAGAGAGTTGGAGGGTGAACGAACATGTTAATGTCTGTCCCTGGTGTGTAGGGCGTATTTACGCATGTATAGATGAGGCCGTCGTTCCCGTGCTGGAGCGCCGGGATATCGATAGCGAAGACCTTCTCGACGTGATACGAGAAGCTAATCTCCTTGACCTTAATGCTATATGACTTGCATGAGTAAGTGAAGCGCACTGCGCTGGATCGAAGGCCCACCTGAAAGGATGGCTGTCGACTACATGCGGGTGATCGTGTATCATCTTCGCGTAGGGCTTGTAGAACCACTCCTTGAGCCTCTAGGAAGACGCCTGTCAGGCTTCGCGGTAGTTACTGTATGGAAGGTATATTGAAACGAACCCCGTATCGCTTATCCAGAGGCCGCGACATGACGTTTTGGTCGTCCACCACAAGGCAATCGAAGGCGAGGAAACGTAATGTGGTCTGTGGCGATCCCGTCAGAGCGGGGTGCAATGCAGACAGATAGAGACATAACAAACCCTTTTGGTATGTGGGTCGACGTCGAGGACGAGCTCGCCGTCTACGAGGGTGTTTCGGAGGGGCACTTGGGGGTTCTCGTGGTGTGGAAAGTACAGTCCATCGAGCTGGCGGTATTTATTGTGGCGATCGATCTGGGTGGTCGTGTGCTGTCAGCAACACTGCGCGTCAAAGATAGAAGCTCAACGCACGATATACATCGTCTGCTCCTGGGTTTCCAAGTGAGTTACGACGAGGAGAAGCACGCGCAGGCCATCGGACTTCTCGCACACCCAAAAACTAAACCACGGTAAGAAAAAATGGAACGGCGAGGAGCGTTGCTACAACTGACTCTTGGGTTTCCAATTTCGCGAGATCTCTCGTGCCAAAACTGACAGGCTGGCTGCCGGGGAACCTAGAAAGACGACCGAGTTAAGCCCGCAGGAACTTTTTTACTTAAAAAAACGGCATGCTGATCGGGGCGAAAACAGAAGTGCAGAGGCGGGGACTTGCCTTTCGTGCTCCAGTTGACATATCCTGGCGACATGTGTCTTGAGATAGTGCTCGCGGTCGCGCGGGACCTCCTCGCCCGGGAGCTGGGGAGGTGTGTTTTGGATCATGCTGGAGTGAAGATGTGGTGTGCTTGATGGAGGACTTATGGTCGAGAGAACAACACGCATACGGAAGAATGTCCCAATACTCGGTCGAGTGACTCGCTAAGACGGGCCTTCTCCGTGCCCTTCGATCAGTTTACGTAAGTGCACAACCCTAATACGGTTGCCTATCGCAACGCGCTGGCGCAGCACCACAGACAGTGGAAACATTTCATGAAAGACTTATACGCAGCCTCGAGGCAGATGAGATGAAATGGTCTTTGGGGTTTTCAATAGTACAAATGATAACAGGACGAAAACTACTAGCGAACGAAACACAAAATACGCCATGCTCATCGGTCCTCTGCCCATTCCTAGATAAGAAAGACATGTCAGCCTCGAGGTCAGACAAAGGCGGCTTCAGATGCTTACATTCTCCTTCTTGATCTGAGCCTGCAAAACAATGTAATCGTAAGACACTGGTGCGAGATATCGCAAGAAACGAAACAACGCACCTCCTCCTCGGGCGTAAAGTCATTCACGATATTGAAGAGTTTCCGGATCTCCTCGGGCGTCTTTCCCTTGATCATGTTTGCGACAGTCTTGCACCCGACATCGCTATGCGGTGATGGATCTCAACGATGCGCGGACAAGTAACAAAGCGCAGTGGCACTTACAGTAGGGACTTGATGTCGAGGTAGTTGGCGGCGAGGATGATCTCAAAGAGCATCTCCTGGTCTACAGTGATGAATTTCTGGTCCCACTCTGAGATGTCGGTGGTGCGCTTGCGGGTCTCGTCCTGTGACTGGTCAGCATCGGCGGAAGGGAGGGGCTCGCCACGGTGGTGCTCGCAGTACTCGAGGACCTGGCGCCAAGGCATTAGTGATGCGCAGCTGATAGCAGCACAAAGGGGAGCTCACCTTCTTCAGTACGCTCGACGACACGTTGGGGAGGGGGATGGGCTGATCTGATTCACCGACATCTGTGGGCGGCGGACGGGTGAGCTGCTGCGACGCGCGACAAGACACGCCACAGTGAAAACGGACCTTCAAGCATGTTCTTGATGAGCACGCTGCGTTCGACGACGTCTTTGTCGGCGGTGAACTGCTCATTGTCGGAAGTGACGAGGAGAACCATTTTGGATTGTGGAGGAGGAAGACGAGTGGTTTGGTGAGTGGATGTTGGTAGAGGGAAGCTATGGATCGAAAGCGGTATAAAACATTCTCGACAATGACACAGCTTCGGCGATAGCCGTGACTCTTGTTTTACTTTCACTCTGAGTGACTCTACTCTTGTCTCGCGTCTCCCGCCCCCGTAATGTCCTTTCTGACTCGTTGTCTCAGAAGTTTCCAAGGCCCCGTCGCGAGGCCCTTCTCCCCCCTCGGTATTGTCTCCGTATATTGTGTGTAACCCATTTTGTTTCTAACACTTTTATTAGGCGTGGGCTCAGTACGTACTGCCACAAAACGTGCGGGAGGAACAGTACAGAATCACGGCGGTTCCCCTGGTAAACGGTTGGGTATCAAAAAGTTTTCAGGCAAGTGCCCTTTTGTCAAAATACAACACCCAGTCATACTGTTGTTCTGGCGATAATACTTTTGTTCTTATTCTGACGCCCATAATCCTGCAGACCAACATGTTATCCCCGGCAATATCATAGTACGACAGCGCGGGTCGTTGTTCCACCCCGGACAGAATGTGCGTCACTCTTCTCCGTCCTTCTCCTCTGTTCTAATTTGTGGGTGTAGGTTAAAATGGGTCGCGACCACACAATATACGCCATGGCACCCGGATTCGTACGCTTCTACAAGGAGAAATGGATGCGCGGGGAGCGGAGGTTCGTCGGGGTTGTCCTCGAGCGTGGTGAAGTGCTCCCGCGCGACGAGGCCGCCATCGGGCGCAGTCGCTTCTGCGGACTCGTAAACCTCAATAGCGCGACTGCCCCGTCAATATCCAGCCACTGACGCAACTTATATTATTATCTTTCTAATCATTGACGGAACTTCTTGAGTCATGGCATCGATTCTCGCGACTTAGACTGCGGATCCCAGTGCTGCTGCTCGACGTGTGTGGAAAGTTCAAAGAGCCTGACATTAACATGTCTATTTTTAGTAGCGTTCACAGGGCAACTCAGTAACGACTCTCAGAGCCTCACCACCACTTCCCCCCCCCCAACTCTCGCGGCAACTGAAACATGGCCGCGACACCGATCCTGACCATTACGCCCCTCAAACTATCAGGTACGTCCCTACAACTCAAGTGCCGAGTCAGCTGGCTGGTTACCTGACATGAATCAGAGATACCATCCGAAGACGACCTCCTTACCGAGGGCGCCAATCTCATCAAGTCCAGTGCATCTTGGAAGGAGGGGAAGACATACTTTGGTAATGTCAAGACCTACAGCCGACCCAAGGGTCCTGGGGACGGCGCGCCGTGGCACTGCCGCCTTAGTGTGCACACCGCTGAGGAGGCGACGTTCGACCAGATGTGGGATAAGTTGGGGAAGGATAAGGCGGTCAATGAGAAGGAGTGAGTCAGGCTTTGTTCACATGTTCATGGATGCACATTAACTTATATTCACCCTAGGTATATGCATGTAATTAAGAAAGTGGCGAAAGTGAAGGAATTATCTCCAACCTCGACGATTTGGACGTTATACTACACCTTCATGCCCCCGGTCTCGCCTCGCGTATTCACAGAGCTGCAAGTCATCCACCTTGACGAATCATCTCCGCGCACTGGGTTAGTACATGTAAAAATAAAATTCCTCTCACAGTCATGACTAACTCGAGTTTCTTTGTAGCATCATCGTGTCCATCCCCATAGACCTCAGCTCCAAGGGCGACGAGGACCTCGCCAAGATCGAGGAGAAGGGCGTTAAGGGGCGCTACGCCAGCGTCGAGCGCATTCTGGAGCTGGAAGACGGCAAGACGGAGTGGCGCATGGCTGTGTCGAGTACGCCGGGGGGCAATATCCCGTCTTTTATCGCGGAGAGCACAATGGGCAAGACGGTCGCGGAGGTACGTGGATCCCGGTATAGCTAACGCGTGGATGTCCGTTGCTGATTCCGTTGCAGGATGTACCGAATTTCATGAAATGGTTCCATAGTCTCCCGAAATAGAAGTACACATACAAGATGATATTCGTTATCATATTGAACATCCGTCAAAGCAATCTTCATCTTCCGAATCGGTTTAGACGCATCTTGTCCTTCGCCACGTTGTGTAATTTAAACTTCAATGAAAGCTTCTGAATCCCCAATTACGCCATCAATTTTGTCCAGCGTGAATATATATAGTGTCCATAGAAACATCTTGTTTCCCAGCGCTCTGGGCAACAGCCATCGAGTGCTTACCCGCAGGTGCCTGCGCTATAGTAGCCGATTCTCGCCCTAGGAGATGCGGACTATCACTCTATCACCTCATGTTAATCAGAGATCGTGACATGTACGATACATGCCACACCCAGGTCCTAGGCCGTGGCTATCTATCCGTCATCTGTCTTCAGGCAAAGGAGGTAAGGAGGTGATTGAGGCGTTGAGAGAACAGACAAGTAATTGAACAAATGATCCACAAATGAATAAGTACATTAGAGTGCTCATAAGCTCCTTGAATAGGTACATGCACGTAAGTAACTCGCAATAAAGGGTACACATGCCTGCCACAGACTGCCTGTATGTCTTACGAGCTGCCGCTAATGCGCATCTTACGCTCAAAGCCGTGCGCGTTACGCCAGCTCGAGGTACCGCTCGACTATTAAAGCACCAGGACAGCAAGTCAACAATGCGTTTCGAGACGTAGTGGAAGATAGGGGGACACATACCCTCCCAGTTCGTGACGGCCTCATTCCACAGCTTCACCTCATGCTCCCTCGTGCCGCCGTAGTGCTCGACAAAGTCGTTCCCGAACATGCCCTCTTCCCTTGCGATGCTTTCCGGCCGCATCATCCGGATCGTGGCTGCTTCTAGCGACGTCGGGAGCATCTTAACCTGTCACGGAACGGAACGATAAAACGATGAGAGAGCGGCCCACATGCAAATGCCAGCCATCCATAGTACACACCTTTCCTTTTTTCCGGTCCTCCGGGGTGAAGTGACTGATTGGGGGTGTAGGCAGAGGGAGCTGCTTCTCGATCCCGCGCAGGCCAAGGAGGAAGATGGCGCTCAGGGCGAAGTAAGGGTTCATGTCTGCGCCGGGGATGCGCACTTCCATGCGAGTAGCGGCGGGGGGGCAGGAGGGGGGCGAGATGATGCGGATGGAAGCGGCACGGGAGTCGTACCCGTAGGTGACGGCATTGGGGGCCCAGAATGCCTCGCCGCCGACGAGACGCTTGTATCCGTTGATGGTGGGGACGACCTGTATCGACGATTTAGTGAGGTAGAACGGCGGTTCAGATGATATGTACCATTGGCATGACTGGACGAGACTGGTTGAGTATTGTGTGATAGATCGTTCTAAATAGAGGGACGTACCGTCTGCGATTCCATCCAGGATTCCAGCAAGGAACCATTCTCCTTCTTTACTAAGGTATTTGGTATCGCCGTAGGCCGCATCAGCTCTTCCAGTCTTGAGCTCCTCATCTGTAACAGCGAAAACATTCCTGCCCGAGGCCCTCATAGACACGTGGACGTGACTACATACAAGTGGTAAGTCTAACGAGCATCCTTTCAAATAGCCGAAGCTTACCCGCTGCATCCTGGGAGCTGAAAATCGAGAGTTAGCACGTTTGAGGTATTTCAAATTTTCATTAAATCACTCACACTTCCCCAAGGTTTCGCCATGAAACTGGGTATAACGCCATGTTTCATGCCGACACTCTTCGCCATATATTTAAAGAGAATGGCATTATCAGCCATTCTGAGGGCAGAGGTATATGCGAGTGCCGTCTCAAGAACGCCAGGACCCGTCTCCGTGTCTGACAGTGTGTATATGAGCAACGCAAACGAGAATATGCTGGAAATCCAACATACGATGCCCTTCTATTGGTATACTGAACTTGTGGCTCTCGTCGAATAGGTCATGGAAGTACTGGTTATTAAGCTGAGTGCGCAACAGAGAGTATCCGTGCACTAGAATTGTCAGTCTAACTTGGGCTGCATATCATGAATGGTTAACCTACTTCCAGGAGTTAATGGCTGCAGATTCGTGAAGTTTTTTGCGGCAACGGACTCAGGCGTCTCTGTTACAAACTTCAGTATGTTGATCAGGAGACGACATAGAAGTTCTGTACCTTTGAAATTAAAGTACTGCAGATGCTATGGTAAGGATTTCTTTTCGCACATAAGATACACGGAATCGTACCTCATACTCTACTCCAGCATAACAATGCCGGTTAATCTTCTCCGCCCTCTCACATGTAATCTTGAGTATTCCGCGAGGATCGACAGATAATGGCTCCTTGGTATCCGGATCAAAGAATGAAACCAAAAAGAAAGGCACATTGTTCTCCCAAGGAATTCTTCGGAAGGTCGACAGATCTATGGAAGCAATGATATCCCGATAACCGTTTGCTTTGTTAGATATGAGCAATTCACGAGAGTAGACCGTGTCATGAACGTCCCAGCCGCTGAATCAACAACTCAGTAAGAAGAACATAGAAGAGGTCAGTAACTGACAAGATGACGCTGCAGAATCCAAATCCATCCGAAGACGCTGCCGCTAGGAACTTCTCCTTGGACTAAGGAAGGCCTAGCTTATCAGGAATCATGGACGCTGGATACCAAGAGAGTTAGCTACCATAAATTTACCGCGAAGAACTCCATCGACTGCGTCAAATATGTAAGTTTTCCGAAGAGCCAACACCATTGAGCTCTTTACCGTCAATTCCTAGTAACATGCTTGGGATTAGATAAGGTCCAGAAATCATGTAAACGTCGCGTACCTGCCACCTTCACCTTGATATCGTCCGCTAACAGATTCTCGAGATCCTCCAAGGAATTAGGTGCTTGTGCTGTCGCCATGAGCCTCAGATTCCTGTAGGCGGTACTGGGAAATGGTGGAATGGAGGATGCGTCGTTGCGGATTGGTATCAAGTTCAATAGCGGGAGCTCCTTCAGGTCGGCCAGGCCGATGACGCAAAGCGCGACATCGAGATCTGTGACTGATCGTGATGGTCGATCAATTCTGTGACAATGGAGACCCGCCCGATGAACGACGTTGTGCCATTCCATCCGCAACGCTCATGATCTCCCTCTGATGAACGCGTACTCTGCTGGATTGAAAGCCACTGTGAAACCTCACTTTGATAACGATGCAAAGTAGGTACGTAAATTTTCTCTCTTACCAGTCACTGCCCATAACTTTCTACATAGATCCACCACTCGCCGACTCAAGTTGGAGTCAGCCGATTGCAAGGCTGACATACATGATCTTTTTGAAGCCTCCGCCGACAAACTTTCAGTATCTCGCAATAGCACCATTAATACCTATCTCAAGGAGCGAGACTCTACAAGGAACTCACGTCCTAAATGTCAACACACCCGAGCTATTTCCCAACCAAAATCACACTTGCCCCTAAACGACTGCATTAATGCTCCAGCCTGTTCTTCCGACGACCAATCCCTTCTTGTCAGCACTCTGGATGCTTCGGTTATTTTGAATCTATCTAGTACGAATCTATCCGCTCTAAAGCCCATTCTTACTATACCCTGGAATTGGGACCTCAGTAATAAGCTTTCTCTGGAGACTCTGCAGATGATCTTCGCCTTCGCTACTCAGCTTCCTGGAGCATTTCGACCGCCAATTTTCATGAAAACACTGCTTTTTCTCGCTATAAACGTGGCTTCCATTTTCAGCTTCTTTGTCACGAGATTCTGGATACGAAACTTGCCATCAGTAAAGTGTCGCGAAACTGGAGAAAGCAGTCGTGGCGGCTCCTCTTCAAACACCTGGTAATCAGTACTCCCGAGCAAACTCTACTCATTGCTGCCGCAGTGGACCAACTCGAAGACGGCTCAAGAGATACAAGAATGGGACGTTATATAGCTCGTATCGATCTCGCGTTCAGGACTAGTAACTGGTATTGGACGGAAAAGCATGATCGTGCCGTCGCCCGCATTCTCTGGAACTGCCCGAATCTTGTCTGCTTCTCTCTAGTCCCCCACCTTTCTTATCTTAGTGCATCTCTGATAAACGTATTGGCGGATAATAAGACCCTCTCGAAGCTAAAAGGATCGAACTGTGGGCGGACGTGAATATAGTGAAAGGCATCTGCGCATTACTGGCTGAATCTTTGGAAATTGTCTGGCTCATCCTGTCGGGTTACCGACCTCACAGGACGAAGATTTTCGAATGATTACTATGGCGAAGCTCCGTATCTTGATATGCGAAGACGAATGCGAATGTTGACTAGCTGATTGCCATCTTCCTCTATTCAAGCCTATATCTCAAAATGCGCCAATGAAACAAACGGCAACTCTCTGCAATGTTTTTCCATTCCTCAATTCCAAACTACAGCGAAGCCGTTATACTGCTGGCCCAACTTGAAGTTCTTGATATTAATTATAGAGAGTTCAGGGAGTTGAATGTTGGCTGGATGCAACCGCATGAATTCCCTCGCTGCAGTGTGTTATCCTCGAAGATCTAGAGTCTGTCAGGAATGGATTCCCGAACAATATTTACTTCAACCTTTGGTGTCTTTTGTCGAAGCACGTTTTTCCTGATTTGAAGACTATCCGCTTCCTACTGCCGTCAAATTTCCAAGAAATTTTCGACGCTGGTGCGAGAGTACCCGCGTCACGAGGTTGGAAGCGGTGGCTGGCAGCCCGCCACAAGTTAGACATCCGGCTCGAAGGTTTACATGGTTATCATGAATAGTATACAGGCGAGTGGCATCCATTCTCTCTGGACCGTGTCCACGATATTCTGTGAGTATTAAGATTTCTAGTACTGAACACTGCTTAATTCACCTTCGCTTAAAAAGCTTCAGCAATGACTTATTTTTCTGTGAATTTTGCCGCTCATCAGTCAAAATAAGAATTTTCTGAGCTGATAATTGACAGACTACCGTCATTTTTATGAGTGTATCTGATACAGATGATATCGATATAGCTGCCTAAATACTTCTATGCATGCGTGGATGATTTATTAAAGTCTACATGTAGTCACCAGTGTAGATTTATAAAACCACGAAATGAGTGCCTATATCAAACAACTACGGTCAGCTTTCTATTGCTTTTAATGATCTGCATAAGTTCGTACAATAATGAAATACAAGCCTATACCAGGCTGTCACTGGAGGATATCTTGAGGTAATAATTTTGTTACTCGCCGATTAATATGATTCCTTTCATGAAGTTGCATTTGCCATCCGAAATGATCTGTTTGACCATCAACACTTGATAATGGTGCTCGTCAGCAAAAGATCCATAGCGGATATGGTAGAAGACTGCACATACCACTAAGGGTCAATATCTGCAATAGTATTAATATCAGACAAGTGTCATAAGTTAGGAATCAAAAAGTGACTCATACGATGCTTTCAAATGGGTCCAAGTAAAGCGTCAGATCCTGAGAAGTAGATGAGAAAGCGTTGGATAAAATTAAGTTCTGTACTCGCTTTTCTTAATATCCATGCTATAATCACAAGAAGTCTGTCAATATATTTGTAAGCACTATTGAGTAAACTCGAGGATTCGAAATAAGAAAACAAACGGTTGGATGAATAATGACAAATTCTTCGCGAATTTTGATTAGTAATTCAATTTATTTATAATAAAACCAGAATGCGCACCACACTTGAACCGATTGTCAACCTAGAACGTAGTCCCCATCAATATTCTAATCATAATCGAGGTAAATGCAGTGTGACTACATACGCAATGGAATCGTCCAATAGGTCCTGCAGAGAAATTATTTTTCATAAATACCAAGATACATATCAATCGAGAGATGTCCGAGTCCAAACCTTCGTACCGTATGTTGCTGCCTCAAACACATCATGCCCTAGAATTCGTTCAGACCAACATTCAGTTAATTATTCAATCGCACTGGCTGTATATCACTGACGTGAAAGCGTGCCAATTAACGGAATCAGAATGAGGCCTATCCAAGCTGTCAACGGACGGTTATGAGAAGTGAGAGTTGATAGTGATCCAATGAGATATTCGGATAAAAACACAAGAAACTGAATTAATATATAGGTTCAACAGAGTACATGTATCAGCAGTGAAGCCATCCATTTAATGTAATAAAAGTACTCACAACAAAAGTAATAACAATATTTACTATGCAGAACCAGAGTGATAATTTCAACTTGTGGTGACGTTCCTTCTCTTCTTCGCCCCCTGGGTCGAGATCGTCACTATCGCTCTCATGTTCAGATTCCACTTCCCTGTTTCTTCTTCCGACTCCAAAGTGAAGTTTCTGCGGCATGCTACTGAACAACGGTCCGTGGACTTCTTCTTCCGTGTTGCTGTGTATAGCGTTCTTCCTAATGGGACCAGGAAGATCCAAAAACTGTTGAATAGCACGAGTGACTTTCTTATTTCTGCGTCTGATGGAAGAATTCCACTTCTTGGTCTTCACGTGGACAGTCTCAAAGAGACTTAAGTGGGAACTGCTAAGGGTCAAGTTTTACAGGCCAAAGGAAGTGGAGCATCCACATACTATAATGTAAAACATATATAACAGGCATATCTAGCGAGAGGCATGGCTCAATAAATTCCTTTCTACCTCATTATTTGTAGTAAAGTATTGATTTACTTACAAAAACAACATGAGCAATGATGCCTATAACAGAAACTACAATCAGTTACGTTCAATTTTTGTAACGGGGATGCATACCGCGTGACTGGTATGAAGTTCCATCTGCACCTGAGATTGCTTGTCTAATGCTCGTTTTCCTAACTGATTCACGGATGACACTTCAAGTTGGAATGCCGCTAGTTAGTTATCACCCAAGATCCCAATAAAAGATTGACCCACCAAGCATTGTGACAGTGGGACCAAATACCAGGAGTTGGCTCACAATATTGCCATGGCTTATGTTAAAGCCTTGCTCGCTATACTTTATACCGCCAGTAACAACTAACCACAGTAACAGTGAGAATGTGATCATTCGCACTTAGCTGGTAGAAGGGTAGAAGCCTCACTTGCGATACCAAATACAAACAATATGTTGACAATTATAGACCCGACAACTTTGCTGTGAGATCTATTAGGACAAATAATATGTCATTAAACATATCCAGAACTTACGAGTTGCCTGAAGAAGGGTTAATTGACATTGAGTGATTGATATTATCTTTCCAATAAATAAAATATTAGATCCAGTTCGCAACTAATCATGTAGTATGCTTACTCCCGATATGAGTTCGACCATATTTCCAATTAAGATTCTTGTGAATCTCCCGGTGGTGGTGCCAGTATGATTAGACAGTGCCAAACATGATGTGCCGAGTAGCTTTGCAATGGCCAGAAGTGCAAGAAATGAAACTAAGATACAATTGAGTTAAAAGATTAAAAAGCGATGAAAGTTCTTCCTCACGAACAGGCAAATATTTGTCGAGGATCGTTTGATGTATAACGCACGATAAACTGAGCAGTAGATTAGCTTCCTCTAATCAATGCTAACCTTTATATGAAAGCGCTATTACCGTAACAGGGATAAAAATACTAAACATATTGAACCCTGCGGCTCTTCAGTTAGCAAACGGTCTCATGAACAAGGCTGTCAACTAGCACTCACAGGAGCTGCGCAACAACATCATGATGCTCACATAATAAGTAGGATAAATTGGACCATCCCTGATGGGCCGCCGCGACGGAAGGAGTATACTGGTACTGTTAACGTTAGGTGGCATTCAGACTTTAGCAAATTTCGAGTGAAAGTCTGATACACCGTACTCTGCACGTTGGAGCTCGAATCTCACTTCTTTGTGACCAGGCGGCGTGACATCGATAGAGAGAGTAGCGCCCCGTTTTCCTCGTGTCATGCGCTCATCCGCAGTTCGTTCAAGGTTGACATCGGAGGTATTTTCAGATTCCTGGGTAGGCTGAATAGGGATTTCAGTAATTTCGAGGTCCGGATCCATAATTCCAGCAACGAGGGAAGATGTCGGTTGTGGTCACAGAAAGAGCCGTGTTCATGCTCTCTTGTAGTATTTATGTACGTGGTCGTAGATCGCTCATGACGGTGATCGATGTGAATGAGTCAGCATGCTTTTCTTCTATCAAATTTCCAGCGGCAATTCTAGCTATGAGGCATGGGCGTCTTTGGAATGCTATTCTTGAAATAATAATTAATTATAGTATTGTTTCGAACCAAAGACTCACGAAACCACAATAGCAGTGAGGACATATCTATCGCCCCCCCCGCACCTGCCATTGAGCCGAAGTACTCAAATCTCAGCTTCAAGTGACAGAAAATCCTATGAAATTGTTGAAAGATATAGATTACACGGAATATTAAAATGTTTAACCGAACCTGAGGCGTGAGCCTCTTCTCACAAGAACATCATCCATGAAGTCCATGAAAGCTTCCGAATGGCATCCGGATTCTAGCAGTTCACGTCCCATCTCCTCTACGCACCCGATTAAACTTGGGAAGCATTTCCCTTAAATATTCAGCGTGCTTTCGTCTGAGATCTATCTCTTGCACTTTTCCTCTGCCACTCCATGTTCTTCGCTCGGCAGCTGGTCCATAGATGGCGGTGTAATCGTCAAGGACCTCGTCCTCGGTAGGCACCACGAGACAACCGGCTCCTATGACACAGTAAGAGGACATCCGAACAGTGTGGTGAACACGAGCACGTGTTGAAATGGTATTGAAGCTCCCGACCGTAGGGCATTCTACGCCTAGGGTGAGTGAGTTAGATTACGCCGTATATTCAAGTCGTATAAAGACGTACGGCAGCCAATTTCAAAGAGGTTGTCATCTCCTATCCGCATGACTTCTTTCCTCCTACCATAGAATATCAGAAATAGAAAATCGAAGAGCTATACTGGATTGACCTATTGACAATGATCGCGCCTTCCTCAATGATACATCCCGTACCAATCACTATGGGACCCGCGATGGCGAATATAGTTGCCTTAGGATGAACAATGGTTCCTGCATGGCGAGTAAGAGAGACAGAATACGCGAACATCTCTATATAATACCTGATCCAATCGTAATGTCGCCTTTCAATTCAACATCCTGGCAGACCACTGCCTTGGAGTGTATGGTGAATTTGTCGCGTCTGAGAATACCATGTCAGTGACTTAAAGCATAAATAGTGGAAATAATCAACACATTGGAGGCATCCTAGCTGGGTACCTAGAGTCCAAGATAGTGACTAGTGGGCGGTTGAACAACTACACCCAGTGCCTGGGGGGCCGGACGCAAATACCGAGTTTGGCCTTGCTTGGCAAAGGCTTCTGAACTGTCACTCAACGCGTTCTCCAGTCGCCTGCTCAAATATTCTTTCCACCAGCAGCCACCGTCTGCATTCCTTAGGCGCAGCGAACGTCGTCGGCGAATGGAAAAGTCTACGACATGGAACGTTGTTCAGGGAACCCTTATTACATGCAAGTCCGTCCTTCTTGGGTACTTCTGGATGTCTGAGCGTGGCTGAGCGACACCCACTGTCCCACAGCCGCTGTTAGTGCCTTCATGACTGGCCTTTATGCAACAACCAAAGGAAGCAATAATTATCGCTTATTAGCTGGTGCAGCAGCGGTGAATAGTGGTGTAACAGCAGCTACATTCTTTGGTGCGTTGAATAACGCATTAATCCTACGTTTTTCTTTTGTCTTACTGAGTGAACAGGTATTCGTGAATATGCTGTTAGTCCAATACTTGTCTACACCGCGCCATGGGCCCAATACGCGCGTCGTAGAAGAAACCTCGGGATAGACACACCTGATGCTTCGGCAGCATCTGCACCGCTGTCAGAATTGCGAACTAATAAACTGTTGGATAGTACAGTAAGCGGAGCGGCCACTGGAGGGATTCTGAGGGGTTGGAGATGTGCGCAACTACTTCTTTGCACTTTCGTTATACTAACTAATTCTTTAACGCAGCTGGTTCGCGAGCTGCTCTACCTGGGGCCTTGACCGCGGCAGCGATATGCTCAGTTCTACAACTCGGTTACAACCAACTTGTCATCGCCCGGTTAAACTACATCTCGGGGTCGAAAGAAGGTGCACAGTCTGCGCCTGTTGTTGTCGTGAATCCAGAATCAGGAGAACCAACAAAAACGGTCAGGCAGCGCCTTCTGGGGCTGATTGGTTTGCACAAAATGACGGATGAAGAATATGTGGCGAAACTCAAAAGGACGCGCGATGCCCATTTGAAGCGGATAGACCAGTTGGAGAAGAAACGAATAGAGGAGAAGAAACAAACAGAGGAGAAAAGTAAGGAGGGAGTGTAGATATCCTATGCCAACTAATATCAACTTATTTAACTCGGAAGCTTCATTGGTTGCAACGGGGCTTCTTCTCTCCAGATCTCAATAACCCCTTTACCAGTAGAGGAGAACCCACCCACTACTATCCTCTTTTCATCTGCCACAAGGGCATTCACCTTTTTGATCCCCGTGCTCTCTTTCTGCCACATCTGTTGTAAGACAACGCTACCCTCTTTATCATCGTAGATTAGACGATATTGCGTCAGGACACCCATTAAGGTGGATATTATAAGCATCCGAGGGTCTATAAAGCTCCTGTGTAAATGAATCAGCACGCATGTAACTGGAGTAAAAGATAAGAACCTTCTCACATAGCGACAATAGGCCCCTCCGCGACTTTGATCAGAAGCGCTTGTTCCTGCTTGAGACCCTCCCATTTTTTTGTTTTCTTTTTCAGCCCTGTTGGAGACTTTTCTCCTCCGAAACCCAGCCATAGTCGACCATCGGCTGTACCCGCAACCACGACGCCGGTCGACGACATAGCCATGCACATGATAAATGGTGGTGCCAGTGCCATTCCATCGACAGCCGCAAATGGGTCTAGTGGGGCATTGTGAGTTCACGAAGTCACGACGTAGAAAAACACTAACCCATTGCGCAACGGGATTGCTGAGTCCCTTCCATAAAATCGAAGTGGATTAGAGCGGTATCATATCCGCCGCTCACCAACTCCCGTGGTCTATCTGGGATAAATTTGACACAGTCGCATACCTACAGACGCAATTAGTAGACATTAACAAGAGCCACAAATAGTGCAACGTACACTGTCATGCTTTTCCTTCATGTTGGATATTGATTTGGTGGATAAATCAATCACACCGACGACACCAGAGTCCAAGCTAAATGCAAGATGGCTTTTGCTCGCATTCAAGGAAAGCTTACTGAGACCATTCAGAGGTTGATATTACCTTACATGAAATGTCACGTACCTCGTTCAGAGTTTCCTTGTCAGTCTCTCCGACTTCAATCGATGTCACTGCATCATCGGCAGTCTGGACCATTTTGGGAGAATCCATCTGGAATTTGTAAACCTGAGCGATAATTATGAGCAACACACACATGTATACGTTCCTTCCGAGACACATACTCGTCTACCGGAGGCTATCCAAGCATCACGCAGCTCCGAGCCAGGCCGTTTTACACATACAATAGAGGAAACTTCAGATCCCAATCCCCTGACGGCCTTCAATACTTTGAAAGACGATAGGTCGTAGACACGTAGGGAGCCATCGTCTGTGGAACACACGGATTAGCAAGTTCTTAATTAATTAATTAATGGTTCGAAGTTCGCAGTACCTGATCCAACGAAAAGATGGCCAGCATGTCCAAAGGCGAGCGATGATACGTGAGTCGGTGTGGTCAATGTCCGGTAGAGCATGTAAAGATCGTTAGGATTTCCTTCGAGCTGCTTCTGGTCCATTTTTGATTTCCTTTGGGGCAGCGAGGCACTAATGGATCACGGTGTACAACGACAAGCAGCCTTACGTGGAGTGGTGGTCAAAATTTTGGAATTTTCGAACGCGCCGTGTTTGGGGTACAGAAACGCGACTCTGCATTTTTGGCACGTGGCATTTGTGCACAGGCCGGTTGCGGCCCATGCCGAAATCGCGACTTATGCCAAACCAACTTGTCAACCTGACAGTTGACAAGTTTCCTTGCCACTACCAGGACTTTTGGTCAACTTCGTGACAATGGTTTCATTGGCAGCGCTGAACGCGGACAGGATTCCCAATCTTCAAAGGCTTACCTCTTCAAGCTTCGACCTTGACTCAATCCACTACGAAACTTGATTTTATGTGCCCCAAAGCCAATTGATTACTACTTGCACTGCGTAGCATCTTGCTGCTTTTTTTTTCTTTTTCAGATTTCGTGCATTATAGACGCGTCAACGTGCGTCTTTTCCTGAGAAATTTCCGCCTACTGTGAACATAGGCCATTCTAGGGAGCCGTGAAAAGTTGGGTGGCACTTCGAAGTATACCTTGCAGAGGCAGTCTGCAACAAGGCACGTCGATATACATATAATACTGGAAACATTCATTTACAGCACAGAATGTTAGAATTTGTCATATAGTCCTGTCGGTTTCCCTACGGAAACCCTAAAAAAAGAGGACACCTCATCACAACAGACGCAGAAGTCGTATATTGGGATTCTCCCGGCAGAGATCCTGTCAATTATCTTCAAATACCTCCATGAGATATGCTGCGTACGAAAAGATCTTTTTGTCCGTGAGTATTCTGGCGAGCCTGTGGATATTTCACAGGAGAAGTGCAAATGCGATACGGATCAATGTTATGAAGATCTGTGAGACCCCCTTGACGATTTGCGCTGCGTACTGTTATTCCCGTACTCAATCGTTTCCGTTTGCTCTCAATAGAGGGATGTCGCAGCAAAAATCCCTTATTTGTGGATGCGGATTGTCGTTTCCCTCGATCCCGATCCTACACCGATATCCACATTGCGGTCGTATCTCCAGTGCTGACGAGATCTTCCGCTGGAGGTGCATGTTTTGCGGAGGGATGTGTCAGTGATGAATTCAGAATCGGCTCCTAGAGACCCTGTGGAACCCATCTACACGAGGGTTGCCATTGATAAGCTCTTCCCTCACCTTCATCAGTTTGAAAGCCTTCATTTCGACATCGTCTATAGCACGTCGCTGCTGTTTATGACGTGCGACTTCTACGGAAGGACATATTTCCTGGAGACTTTGAAGTGCGAATGCAAGATATACGATGGCTCCTGTCTGCAGAGTGCCCCGATTCCGAGCGAAATTCGCGAGCCTTTCTCCTCTCCGCATGTGTCTAAAGTGGCGCTGGACGGCGATACTTTCTTGGATGCTTTGAATGTTCCTAGATGGACATAAAATGTTTTTTCATGGACCGTGGTCCTCTCGTTGCTATCCATCTCCCATATTTCATCACCTAGTGAAGGCAGTTTCGACCTTGTCTCCCTTATCGCTATGCGTTCCACCTTACATCGCCTCAGAATTCTCTCTCTTCGGGATGTAAGATTACAGTGCTATCGTGGGGAAGGAGACTTGCCATCTATCATACTTGGCGTGGTCACGATAATATTTGTCGACGTCATGAGCGATGTTGTCAGACAGTTTTGTGCTGTTGCCGATTCAAGATATGTCGGCTGTATAGTCTTCATTCGTTATCCTTTCGCCGATGTGCGCCCCGATCGTTGCGATCACCTCATTCTTACGGAGATCGATTCAACGGAAGACATCATCGACTGTCTCTCTTCATGGAAATGGGAGACTTACATTCGACCCCTGCCGCGCTTTTAATAGCGAAGTGTCAAGGACATTATCTTTGCATGATTCAAGATTGCCCCGCGCCTGCAAGATGACAACTCTGAATATTTACAACAGTCCTCATTTGTCGATTCGACATCTTCGTGGCATGGTTAAATCACGTAATGATGCTATTGCCAACCGAATTCGAAGCATCTGGTGCATGCACAGTGTCTAAGATCATCCTGCTCAGGTCGTGATCGAGTACTCAGCCCCGAAGATGTGTAACGGTTCGATTCAATCAATGGATTGACTGTCTCCTGATCCTCGGCCGTTGACGCTGAACGCCTTTACATTAAGCATACTAAACTAGAGTGGTTTGATTCAGATCGTACATAATACACCAGACTCCCAAACAAAGCACTCTTGTAATCGTATTAAATGTATGTCATAAGAACGATGATGGCCATCCTCGTTTGAATTCGTATAACGAGTACTTCCAACTTCCAAATTGTGGATAAAACAAAGTATTTTTAGTACTCCGTTTTATGACAAACTTGTTTATGTGGGACATCGAGCAGATATGTCCAGTGTGCGCTTTGATGCTCTGGACAGCACTATTACGTCAAGAAAGCGATGAATTTCTGTATTTCTGTATTTCATGCTCAAGTATTTGGAGAACTCACATATCGCACAGTCTGGCATCTATGGAGCGAACCACGCTGAGCATTGCAACGTCACAAGAATGACTAGATTACGCTTACTTTCCGCACACTCTGAGGTCCTTTTCGGCATCGCAAAGCGGGAACCCGCAGACGCTCCAATTTTTGAACGTTCGCCTTACACTTTTGACATCTTTAGTAAAGTCCGGTTTTCTGTCCAGCGTCATCCACGTTCGCATAGACACTTCGCCTAGAAACTCTTGTGGATATCGCTTAATCCATCGCCGAAGCAAGGGCATAAGCCGACTCCTTGTTTCCGTAGACACGACGATAGTTTGATCTGACTCCTTTACAAATGCGGTGAGCAGAGTGCTAAGAAGCTGGACAGCACTCCCAGCTGCGGATTGGTAGTAGTCATTAGGTCTGCTAGACGGCGGATGAAGCATATATCTATCCCAGACGGGACCC
The DNA here is from genome assembly GCA_036937055.1 of Nidula microcarpa. Lineage (NCBI taxonomy): Eukaryota > Fungi > Basidiomycota > Agaricomycetes > Agaricales > Nidulariaceae > Nidula > Nidula microcarpa. Next base: position 101,715 of record JASFDD010000008.1, on the reverse strand, counting down.
AGCTCGACCAATCGCTCTGCGATGGCTTGAGCAAGCCTTTTTCCGCCAGCTGCAATTGGCTTGTTCGACCGCAAGTACTTGGCGAAATAAGGCGTATGCTGGATAGCAACGAGCATTTCAAAATAGGCGTTATTTAGTTTCAATTCTTCTGCATCACCACGAGGTGCATTCTTTGGGGCAAGAGGAGGATCCAAGAAATGGTCGACGGTGGCAGGAAGATACAACGCACAAAATCTCGACCAGATAATCTCTTGCTGCGGTTCTGTCTCCATGCGTAGTCGCCTTAACTATTAAGTCCCAGACACACTGAGTTAGATAGATCTTAAGAATAAAGAGTTGGAAAACATACATGTGATGTCAAAAACATTAGCTTCTCGATCTCATCGCTTGCCATTTTGCCACTGATAATGACACTCTGTTTTAAGTCTAGAATAAGGGATTCGTATAAAGTTAACTCAAATACGGCAAAGAAGCAAGATCTCGGGTGCTGAAGGCTCACCGAGAAGCACAGCAAAATCGTCTGACATAGGCATATCCTTGAAAAGCTCCCTGAGGCTTGCGTCGTCCATAATGCAAGAATGCTAGGGATTGAGCGTAGGAAATGAGAATTTCTCGCTAAAGTGGCATCCAAAAGTACACAATGTGATAAAATGCAGGAGGTAGTACTGGCTAGAGATGGTTGTTAAAATTAACAATGCAGCCTCGATGACATCGAAGACAGTTTTTCCCTGGGGGGAAAGGCGAGGGGGACAAACAGACGAGTATATACAACAATTGTAGACTACCTACATATATACTATAAGACCTGAAACAAATATACAAAATAGGATATCAATGAAAAAGCCACAAAAATGTAAACTAAAGCGAAACAGATAGTATGCGAAAATGCGGTGTATTGCGAAACGCTCGCAAACTGTGATCCGATATTGCAACAATGGTGATAGCACGAAGCCTGCAGGCAGCTAGCTGACGCTAAGCTTACTAGGATGAACATGGACGGGCTGCGGCTATTCTTATCCGTAATGCTATTTTCGGAATTCAAACCCAGATCGAACATAACAATTTGTACCACCTTTTTCCAGCTATGTAACAAGGAAACGATAGACCAGATTTCGCCACGCTCCGCTTAGTGCGTTTGTTTACTTGTGGGGCGTACAAATAAACTGCGTAGTGCGGCTGTACGCATCCTCCAACCTGCCTCCAGGCCTCCAACCCACCATTCGTTTCGTATGGTCCTGCAGCACTCTCCCTCACCGTTGGTGACATCCATATCAATATATTCAATATATATATTCCATTTCCCTGAGGCTTTGCATGTTAGAAGACACTGCTCATGACATTGAGTCTCCTGGCAAGGCCATGATAAAAGGCATATATTGTGTTCGTTTTTTTCGAGGTATTCCAATCTTCAACATGGCCGACAAATTGCCTCTACAATGAATATGCATTGTAAACAGTGAGTAGTAGCCTATAGTAGAGTACGAGCAGTTGTTTGGACATGCTCCATAAGCTCCACAAGTAAATAAAGTCACTAAGTGGAGCGCGGCGAAATCTGGTCTGTCGTTTCCTTGTTAGCTGTCAAGCTTAAATGACGCGTCGACACGCGTCTTTTATTGGAAATTAAAATGTTCTCGCACTATCGAAAGATAGATCGACTAGCACATATCAGTCGATAGTCGGGACTGGATAGTGGACCGTCCGGACTCCGAATTGTCAGCTTGGAGACTAGTATCTGCCACCTGCGAAGGCAGACAGACACGGACATCCGAGGCACGGAGATTCAAGGAGAATCTACAACTGCCTTTGGGTGACTAAAGCCAGTACAACATGGTCTGTTGCATTGAAATACCCACAGCATTATCTGAAATATTCAATTTAACACAGAATCTTGCCAACAAACCCCCGGGACGCTCGAAGAAGAGCAAGGTTCGATATAACGGACACCAGTGTCACATATTGTGTTTCTTCCGCCAGAGGTCCTTGCACTCATCTTCAAATATCTCTACATGACCACTCGTCGACAAAAAAGTTATCAAAGATGCTTTCATCTCTATCTGGATGAATCGGATTCAGAGGAGGAAAATACGGATATGCCAAAGCCTCTGGCTTGCCCGAAGGAGAAATGCGCCTGCAATACGGGACCACATGAGGATGCATAGTATGGGCGTAAAAATCTGCGATGCGCATCTCTGTTTCTGTATTCCATCGTGTCTGTGATCTCAATGGAGAGACATTGCAGCAAAATTTCCAGCCTTTTGGACGCGAATTGTCGTTTTTGTTGATTCTGGTCCTACATCAATACCGACCTCGCGCTGTTATCTCGAACGGACGCTAGATTTTCCTCTTCAGGTTGCCATTCTACGGAGGGACACGTCAGTGAAGGACAAATAGACTCCTAATGACCGTATGGAATCCACGCGCTCAAGGGCTGTCATCAACATGCTCTTCCTTCATCTTGGTCGCATTGAAAGCCTGACGTTTGATGTCATCTATAGCTCATCGCTGCTGTCAATAACTCGCGACTTTTACGGAGCGGCGCCATTACTGTCGAAGTTGAAGCTCGAATGCAAGATATATGATGGTTCTTGCCTTGATAGTGCCCCGGTGCCGAGAAAAATTCGCCACCCACTCTTGTCTCCAGCTATGTCTGAACTGGCCTTAGACGGTGATACCTTCCTGGGTCCTCTCAATATTCCTGGGTGGATAGAAGATCTTTGCTTGAGAAGGCTTTCATTGATGTCTATCGCCCATATGCCATCACCTTGCGAAAGCAATTTCGACCTCTTTTCCCTTTTCGGTGTGCTTTTCGACCTACCCGACATCGGGACACTGTCCCTTCGGGATGTAAACTTGCAATGCCGGGACGAAGATGAAATACTGCGACTATCTCTTAGCATGCAAGAGATAGCACTTACCAATCTGATGGGGGAAGTTCTCAGACAAATCTTTTCTATTGGTCCATTATGGCCTTCTTTTGGGGATATTACCCGTCGTTCTCTTATCAATGTTTCTATTGGCCATGTGGGAGAAGTCACTCATAGGGAGATTGACTCCACGGAAGATCTCGAGTTTCTATCCTTGTGGGAGGGGTATTCGAGGTTTGTGGGGGCTTTAATGATCAAGTATTGGAATGGTTGGGATCCTCGAATGGGTCAGGAGTGCTCAATGCCTACGGTATATCTACTTTGGAGATTGTCAACTGCCCCAATTTCTCAATCGTGCCTCTTCGCAAGATGCTTGAATCGCGCAAAGCCGTTACTATCAAGCCGATACATTATCTCGATATCCAGGCAATCCATCCATTACTTGCTCAAGCACAGGTCCAGCTCTTAGCCCCGAGGATAAGCAGTGTTTCAATTCGTTTGACGAGCTTAACGTCGCCTGGGCATGTCAGTAGATTTGATTTTCTTAAATCCTCCTTTTACAAATTTCCATGCTTTGATCTAGACTTCTTTACCGTTACTGTCAGTGTTCGCGTCAGAGTGATCGTTCAAATGTTCATCTGCTGCGCTTCACCTGCAAACTGTTACTAGTCTTGCTTAATATGGTATGTATTGTTTTTTTTATTCAGACCTCCATCGCCTGGTAGGATATGATCAATATTCGCTGCGTTATTTATTGAGACCCGGCCGACCAATGCTCAACTTGGAACAGTCCTAGTTTATATGAATCCGAGTTAAAGCAGCTATACTACAACGTATCCCTAACGAAACCCAGTATACCCAAAGAAGATGTGATCAGTTCCAACACCCTTTGACTTTCCTTTTTCTGCACCTCCATCAGTTTATCCAAATCACCTTGCAGCTCAGGATTTGAGACGATTATGTCTCCATGCATCCGCAGGAAAACGCTTTGGAAAGCTTGCACTGCTTCAAAATCGCGGTGCGATAGCAGACGTCTCGTCAAGGCGTTGATGAAGACGCGAAGGCTGTCGAGGGTGATCAGCGATCGAAGTTCCAAGTCAAGAGCAGCAGGCGAAAGGGTCTTCGCAAAGCTGAAAAAGCTTTCATCTATACACGGAATGCTCAGTCTTTTCTTCGGGAACAAACTTGATGACACGTTTACTCACAGTCTCCATTGGTATCGTCCGCAAAAAGTTTCTGGTGGAAAATGCTGTCCGATTCTGCAGCAGCCTTATCTAACCGACGAGTCTTTTTTGAGTCAGGCTTCTCTTTGACTTCTGGCACGAAACGTGGTTCCACGCCTGGCAGAGTAGGCAAGAAGAATGGCGCCTGCTCGGGAGCTTTTGGTGCCTCTTTTGGTTTGTTGCGTTGCTGAGGAGAATTGAAAAAAAAGATTAAGTCGTGTATAAATACGTAAGGCGCATCACTTACTTGTATTACTTCGAGATTGAGCAGGGTTTGCCATCTCGCGCGAGGTAACAGTGTTAACGTGATCAATTCACCATCTAGCTGAGGTGGCGTCGAAAAGACATCGGCAGGGGTATCTTGCACAGTCAATGCTGACAACGCGTCCAGTGCTAGGGAAAAGCGAGCGCCTTCATCAGCACAGGTACTACCATGGAATAACATGAAAACTCACCCTCTTCCTCAGCCACACCTTGCATAGACGGAAGAGAAACTTCTGAAATATCCTCTTCTGTTACAGTTTGGAATGAGACTTCGGCGTATTGGGCTCGGTTTGCCCTGCATTGACGATTAGCCATATGGACACCGAGAGGTAGAGAACTGGCACTTACCATAAGAACACGCCAACGCTGTCAACATGAGCCGTAGCAAGAAAGTCATTCGTGGGCGAGAAGGAGATGCTAGTAGCCACACTGGACGTCCGGAATGCGTCGATCAGACGTCCAGTTGGAACATCGAAGGTACGAATAATTGAATCCAAAGCAGTTGCGACCAACCACCGGGAGTCTGGCGAGAATGCCTATGCAACAAAATATCGCGTTATGATCATCCTAGAAGAAAAAAGCGACTAACGATATCGAGAATCCGACCACGGAATCCACCCAACTCTCTCACCACTCTTTTGGTTTCGATATCAACTATTCGAACGGCCATATCGTCGCAGATGATAGCTAGAAGCCCACTATCACGATGAAGTAATAATGACACGGCTGTCGATGGCAGAATGAGGGTATGTTCCAATTTTGTCGTTTGGAAGTCAAAGAACTACCGATGATGCTAATTAGCTGCCTCGCCTTGAAGCCTTCCACAGCTAACCACTCACGTTGACAGTTCCATCGAAGGTACTGGCGATCACAGTAGTGTTTAATGAATCAGTGGCCAGCCCAGTTATCGATCTTGCAGATCGTTTTGTGTTCGCGCCATGAAGTCTGGGAGCAACTTCTGGCGGACAAGGGCCAACATCGTAACTTTTCCGCTTGATGCCAGACTGCATATTCCACATATAAATCTGACCAGTTGAAGAGCTTGCTAGCCCGAAATTTCCGCATGCTGTTACGCATACTGCCTGAAATGAAATCACCTATTCAAGACGAGTCACGTATGAGGATCGTGAAGATACGCACTTTCACAGCACCTAATGGTGCACGCCCCTTCCCTTTGCCTTTCACCGCATCATTGAAACCGAAGCTGTACTTTCCAAGCTTCTTCCCTAACATTGTCCATGTCCGCGCAAACGTCTCATCATTATGTGCAGTAATGATATCATCCCAATCCTTCGTTCGTGCAGAGGAATAGGACATCGCTGTGATTGGGGGAAATTTAAGGGAGGCGATAGGTATTGATAACGAAGTAGCTTTCTTGGCCAGCGAGCCTGTTTTCACGTTCTGTTAGGAAGCGCTTATGGAGAACAAGTGAATGTACGCACCTTGAGACATTTCGAATGATCTCGAGTCTCTGACAACTGATGTGCAGCGCAGACTGCGATCTCGGGAGGCAGTAAGTAATTGCTTTCCATCATCTCCATAATAACGAATGAGATGTGGTGGCGCATGGTGACCAGAGCGGAATTTCAGGAGGCGGGGAGGGGATGTAGGAGAATCGAACAGCCATTGCTTTATATCGATTATCAGCATCTACACGTCAAAATTCTATGAAGCTACGTACCTTTACGCTATTGTCCTCACCAGACGTTACAAGCACTGGCTGACCAGGTATCCACTCAACGGCAGTGATAGCACCATCGTGAGCTCCGCGAACCATATGCAGGAGTCGTCCACCAGAGTTGAGGTCCCATAGTGCGATATGGCCCGCAGAGGAAGCAGACGCGAGGATCGAGTGTCCATCTGTGATACATATATATCAGTATATTCTCAAGTTTCTTGACTTAATTGATCCATACCACTCCTGAATCCAAGGGACCTGATACCCCCTCCCTCCATGAACATACGCATAAGCCGTTCATCCGCGCGAACGTCGTATACAGATATTTCCCCCGACGTAAAGCCAATGCCGACGACATCGACGGCAGGAGATTGCGTCAAGGCTGTGATAGCACATCCGTGTTCGCTGGAGTCGGCATGGGATGAAAGCAGGCGAGATACGCTGAACTTATGGATGCATGTTCTAAAGCAAAGGTCAGTCCTGGAAGCATCGACGAAAAGGATTGAAGACTGACTGAGATTGGATATTCCAGAGCTGCATATCTCCTTGGCTGCTGGACACTAGCACTTTGTTCAAGTACGTCGCAGGGTGGAGGATTGACGTTGCGGTGAATCCGAACTCGAATTGAATAGTTGACTCGAGCTCTGCAATAAAAATGTTAATTGGCGCTAGGGTTTTGTGTTGACGAAAAAAAACTAACCTCCTGATGCCGTGTTCCATAAAAACATCCTGTCTCCATTTTCAGTCAGGGCGAGTAGATGCGATCCAAATACCGTGATGAAGGAGAGAGTAGCGCTAAGAGGATTCGTGGACCGCAGAACCTGGTTTCCATGAGCACTCGCCAAAAAGGATATGAAATGAATGCTCTACCTCCTTTCCACGAAGATACTTGATAACATGAGGACCAGAAGCGACCCAAACCGCATCGCCATCCATAATCATGCTAGATATCTGCTCCGGTGCATCAGGCCCTGCAAAAAAATCAACCTCTGCACATTAGCATGCAGTACTGGGCACGTACTTACCAACAAAAAGAAGCCCCATTTTCCCCCCTTCCCACAACGCCCATGATCTCCCCAGGCAAGTCAGCAGATGGACGCGGGGACCGTCCGTGGCTCCCTTGTGCGATCGGGTTTGGAGGATGAATGGGACGTGATTTGTGATCAGACCAAGGGCGCGGAAAGGTGCAAATAGGCGCGGCTCTTTTGGTTGAGTTTTAGCAGCTGTAGTCGAGTCCTGGCGAAGACGTTTGCGAGGGGGTGGCCCGGAGCCGTCCATGGGCATTGTTGATGGTGCTGCCATGTCTGATCGTCTGGGCTCCTAGAAAAACTCTTGAGAGACGAAGAATAGATATAAAGAGGCGCCAGAAAAGTAAAGCAGTATCCTAAAGACCGCGATGCCGTTTAGCAATAGTGTAGTGAAACGCCGTTTTCTGCAACGAGCAATTCAAAATTTCTGGAGAGTCGATCACGTGAGCACACATCGCGTCGGATTTGTGCCGCCGGCTCGCTGTTGCGTCTTGTCAATCACCTCTCACTTTTGACCTATGACGGCTTGAGTGTAACCTTGTGCGCCCTCTCATCCAGTGCAAACTACATCAAGTTCGCGCTTGTATATCATTCCCATGCCTACGACCAATGAAACATGGAAAGCCTCGACACTTTGTGAATGCTCCGAGCCCCGTCATCACTCGGCGAAGTCAACGGCGAATGACTTGCACCAGCCAGTATGATGCTGACGTTGAGCGCTGAAATTTATCTTTGAGAGGATTTCCTATCAGCGTCTTTGTCAGTGCTACCTGGCAATACCTGCTTGCTTCTTGACAGACATGCACCGCCATCTTGAGATAGACGACTGACAACAAGTGGGAGTCTATTGATCATTCGTCAAGAGTGCCGGAAGAGGCTGCCATATTCTTGCCAGGTCTTATTTGGTCTTACCTTCAGAAGCGATGGTGTTGATCATGGAATAGTGAGCAAGTTCTTCACGCTTCATCGTGGCTATTTTTTGACGGAAATATGCTATTGACGGCACATTCATCATCTATCCCCAGAACGTGCACTGTTTTCAAAATACTCTGGGCGGGCCATGGTCGTAATATTAGTAGCATCAGCCCAACACAGGCTTGAGATGACTCGGAGCGCCCATTCTGACAGTTCTTTTTCAGTTAACTAGACAACTCGAGCAGCTTTCGGCCTATATAAGCCAGCGCCCATTAATCATGTCCACTCCTAGGTCTCATTTCTCCTCGCCTTTCTTTCTTTTGAGCCAGGTCGCTCCTTAATTTCTTTAGCATTATTTTCTCTAACCTTTAATCTACTGTTTTCGCTAACCATCCGTATTCTACATTCACCATGAGGACCTCTATCGCTCTTTTGCCGCTGTCTTTTGCTCTTTTTGTCTCAGCTACCCCTCTTGGCGACCATGCTACGTTCCGGAGACACACCGGAGTTCCAGCTTTAGGACGTCGTTTCATCCTGCAGAGGTAAGCCCTTTGGTTCACTATTTTATTTTTATTGATTATTTTTCGCAGTCGTATGACATCTCCTCCTGCCTGTGCGGCGAAGGCGGTGGCATCCAACACGACGGCTGCTCCTGATCTGTCTGGAACAGCTGCACCACCCGTAAACGGCACCACCGTAGCCAACACCACTGCTGCCGACAACACGACCACTATCGACCCCACTATCGCTGGCAATGCAACAACCATAGACCCCACCACCGCTGATAACACCACAACCATTGATCCCTCCACCGCTGACAACACCACAACCATTGACCCAACCACAACCCTGGATAACTCCACCCTCCCCATAGACAACTCCACTACCGCAGCTAACACCACCTCAACCAGGCGCTTCTGGTCCCGCATCGCGCAAGACGATCTCCCCGAGGTCGCGCAGACGTGGCAGGACCTCTGCCTTCAGAGCGGTGGGGACATCTTCACCGACGAGCCGTGCGTCGTCCTCGCGGGGTTGAACGGGATCAACGCGCTCCTCGCGGATGCGGACTCGTGCGCACAGCAGGACGTCGCGGACGCCATGATCACGTTCGCGAAGCTCCCGGGCGTCACGAACGCAAAAGCGCTGATTGCGCAGGCGCAGGCATTCCGCCGGCACCCGAGGAATGCGTATGATATTCTGGGTGTTACGCCGTCGACGATGTACTGCCAGCGCGCGCCGAAGAATGTTGAGTTGAATGGGGTGGTCAATGCCCAGCTAGATGGGGTCAATCCGGGGTTGTTTGGGTCGCCGAATATACCTATTGTGCCATTCGGTTCTGGTGTGTTGTTTACTCTCTAACCTATCGCAGCGTAGCACGATACTGATGAGCTACATTTCAGATGGCACATGCCCCTTCGGCACTACACCGGATGTTACGACCTGCTCGTGTGTCAACGGGACGGATACCACTGGTACTGTAGCTGATACCACCAGCGGAAACAGCACCGACACCTCTACAGCGACAGACACCAGCGTCGCCACGGACCTTTCAGCAACTGCCACCGACGTCAGCGCTGCCGCTTCAGCGACCGACTCCACTGCGGTCACTGCGACAGACTCTGCTACAGATGCGGCAGCTACAGATGTGGCAGCTACAGATGCGGCGGCGACAGATGCGGCAGCCACTGATTCCGCTGCAACTGCAGACGCGACTGACTCGGCAGCGAGCACCGACACCGCCACGGACGTAGCTGTCACACCTCCCCCGACCCCTGCTGCAACCGACGCGGCGACTGCTGTGGCCCCGGCTACTACGGCGAAGACCACCGGGGTGAATTTCCAGCCGTCTGATATTAGTGGAGACGTCAACGATCCCAATGGCCGCCGCCGCCGCCGTCGATGGAGTGTTGCAAAGTAGAATCATAACGGATTGTGAGAGTGGTGACTTGGTTTTATTATTGTAGTTACAGCGTTAGAGTTGTGTAAATAATGTTCCTGGTGAAAATTGATTTGACTCCAGGATTTTTTGAGAGTATTTTTACTCGAGATTGGCTGGCGATGTGTTGCGTGCAACTGGACGAGATGCTGTGCTAGATTCGACGCCTGCCTCCTTTGGTACTTTTGGGAGGCATAAACAGAAAAAGTGGTGGGAGGCAATAACACCTAAGGACTATTGCTGCCCTGCACTGTGTTCAGTGTGTTACCATAACGGCTGGGTCGAGCCAAATGCTGTGCAGTCATTTTGTCATTGCTTGACGCCGTCATCCAAGTCAAGCATATGCAAATACGTGTCGTTCACGTCACGATGATGATCGCGAAGAAGACTTGGCTAGTTATACGCTCCTTTCTGCAGCCATGGCCTCCGGAGAACCCCAAGAAACGCCCGAAGTCGTCCCAATCGTGCCCACATTCACATCGCGAACGCTAACGATTGCCTCACTATCTGTTGCAGTCCTTTTCCTCGCTCGTACGCCGTCCTCACCCTCTCCTTACCCGGTGCTCTAACATAACATACATGTCGGGCAGTTATCCTCCTCGTCAACAGAAAGAAATCGAAATCTAAAGGCAACGCGCTCCTCCTCGTCGGTGCCTCCGACGGAGGGAAGACCGCCATCCTGTCTTCAGTCAGTCTTCGTCGTCCGTGCATGTGCTTGATGCACCCCGCTGATGCTTGAGTGCGGCAGCTGGTATATAAGCAGACGTTATCGACGCTCACGTCGCTGCAAACAAATTCGGCCACTTTCACGCTGCCGGTATCGGGCAAGACATTGAGAGTGATTGACGTGCCGGGGCATCCGAGAGTCCGCGACCAATTTAAGGAACACCTTGAGGAGACGAAGACTATTGCGTTTGTGGTGGATGCGAGCAATGTTTCGCGAAATGGTCCCATTGTGGCAGAGTAAGTCCAGCTCAGTCGTGTATCTGTGCCCCGTCATGCTGATTCCCGTTCAAGACACCTGCACCAGGTCCTACGCGCTGTTCTGTCCCTTCCACCCTCACAAACCCTCCCTTCACTGGTGATCCTCGCACACAAAACTGATCTCTTAAAAGGAACCTCCTCATCCGCCGCAACCGCCAGCGCCCTCGCCGTCAACCGCGTCAAAACAGTCCTCGAGCGCGAGCTCGAGAAGCGGCGCGTGTCCCAGTCAGGGGGCATCGGTGTCGAGGGCCTCGGCGCGGAGGAGGAAAAATCAGATATTGGGGGTCTGGAGTGTGGGGAAAACGCGGACGGGACATTCAGGTTCGACGATTGGGAAGGAGGGGAAGTTACGTTTATTGGTACCTCGGCTAAGGCGGAGAAGGCATCGCTGGACGATGAGAAGGTTGGTTCGGAATACGGGCTGACATCGTTCGAGGAATGGCTTGATGAAAACATGTAATGCTACTATATCTACTCTAATGACATTTAATCCTAACGGTATTGTACGCCATTGAGTGGATGAGTAGGTGAGTATAACCCATTAGTATGGCTCTGAAGTTGTCTTTGGTACTAGGGCTGGAAGTATCAAAAGGGGCAGCGTTTGCCCCGAATGCTGTGGCTGTGCTAGTCAAGGTGTTGTATCCGCTTACCCTGTTCTGCTCCTGACCATGCCGACGCCCAATGCTCCCCGTCCACCTCCTGCTAGCCATCGCCTCCTTCCTCCCCCTCAATACCCTATCTTTAGTCTCCGCCAATGAGGCTGGTGATATCAGTTTCTCCACGCACCACGAGCTCATCGCATCACCCAACGCTCTCGATCACGATCGACATGTCCAACACCCTCTACACCCCAGCTCGTTCCTATCCACCACCCCGTCTCCCATCTCCCACTCCACCGCCTCCGTAACCCTCACCCTCAAATCCCGCCCCACCACCGTCTACCGCCCGCGCTCCCTCGCCGCCCTGCACCGCGCGCGCCTGCGCTCCTTGCACCACGCCGAAAGCGAGCCCGTGCAATGGGACAGGCTGGAGGTACAGGGCCCGGACGTGCGCGACCGGCACACACTGGCACAGCTGGCAAGGATGAGCGGGAACGCGTATGCGTTGCCGGGGCAGAAGAACTGGTATGAGGTGGATGCGGCGTGGAATACGGTGCGTGCCTGTTCCCGTTGATTTACTGTGAGTGGTGAGGTACTGATATTGGATGGGTGGCAGAGCTTCCCGTTCGGATGGGAGCAGGAGGACGGGTTCAGGGGGCACGTATTCCTCTCCTCTGACAACTCGACGATTGTGCTCTCCATCAAGGGCACGACTTTGCAGGGACCCACGTCGAAGATGGACAAGTTCAATGATAATCTGTGCGTCCCCCCTTCTCCTTAGACTCTCAATAAATTCAAAATGTACTTACGTACATTACGAGTAGACTGTTCTCATGCTGCTGCGCGCGCGTGGACTTCTCCTGGATCTTCAGCACCGTGTGCGACTGCTACGCCAAGAACTGGCGCTGCGATGATGTGTGCCTCACCGATGCGTTGATACAGGACAGTCTCTTCTACTCCACCGGCGTCGTAAGTCCCCTTCCTTCAGCCTCCCATCCTTTCTTCTTCCATTCCTCCCTCCCTCCCTTCTCTTCTAACCATTCACAAACTCACGAACCACCCCAGAAACTAATGGACGACCTCCTACACATCTACCCGTCCGCGAACATATGGCTCGTCGGGCACTCCCTCGGCGGCGCTCTCGCTAGCCTCCTCGGTGCGACGTACGGCCTTCCTGCCGTCGCGTTCGAGTCGCCCGGGGAGCGTCTTGCCGCCGTGCGCTTGCACCTCCCGCTGCCCCCCGCCCCTGAACCGGAGCCCAGTTCGCCTTCCTTTACGCCTGTTAAACCCGGGACCGGCTCGCGTCCACCTGGCGCCCAGGCCCCCGTGGCGGTGACTCACGTATACCACACCGCGGACCCTATCCCGCAGGGGACGTGCAACGGGTTCGGCTCGCCCTGCGCGCAGGCGGGGTACGCGCTTGAGACGCGATGCCACCTCGGCAAGACGATCGTGTTCGACACTGTGCGTCCCTCCCTTTCTGTCCCCTTTCCTCTGCCAAAATGCTAATGTACCGTGATCATTCGTGTAGGTTGGCCGCCTGAACTGGCGCGTCGATGTCCGGAAGCACGTCATCAAGACCGTGGTACGCGAGGTGCTGGAGCTGGAGGACGTCGTGTGGGACGACGAGGCGGGGGAAGGTGCCGTGCCTGAGGCGCAGGCGGAGAAGGATTGTGTGGATTGCTATAAGTGGGAGTTTGGGAGGTATAAGGATGGGGGTGGGGAGGAGGAGGAGGGGTGATGGATGGAATTTAGATCGGGTAAGGTTAAGGAATTTGTTGTATTATAGAAGAGACCTTGTACATATGTACTGTATGTAACATCTAGAACCTGTAATGTACGAAAGCAACCCGACAAGTGCACCTGTTACCTCAGAAATGGATATAAGTGTAAAGTGCATTCTTCCATCCCTCGACCCTTCCACTAAATCCAGTGCACACCCTAATCAATCCACTCTCCCCCTAAACTCTCGCCCCCCCACAAATCTCCCCTGCACAAACACCCTCCTCATATTCCGATCATCCCCCGTGAACAAAAACCTCTCCAGCATCGCTTTCAGCTTCTCCTCCGCCCCCCTCTCCTCCTCCCCGACGTCAATGTCCGCGCTCCACAGCCCCGGGTTCCCCGCATCGCTCCGCACACTGACCACAAGTGCGTCGAAGCTCTTCCCTGGGGCAAAGGACCCCACGCGCTCAGCGAGGGCGCATACCTCCGCCCCGCCGAGGGTGGCGAGGTAGAGCAGCGCGGAGAGGGGTAGCTGGCGGTTCGCGTACTTCCCCCCTTCCCCATCGGCGGGCGGCTGAGTGTGCGGGCCCGGCATGGTGGCAATCTTCGACGCCACCGACGCATTCTGCACCGCGTTCAATATCGACGGGGAGAACCCGCCCGACACGTCTGTCCCGAGCCCGACCTTGATCCCTAGGTCGAGGAACCGGCCGATGGGAGCAATGCCGCTGCGCAGGTTGAAGTTGCTCGTTGGGCAGTGGCTCACGCCCGCGCCGCGCTCTTTGATCAAGGCGCATTCTAAGGGGGAGAGGTGCACCCCATGCGCGAGGACCGTGTTGGAGCGGAGAAGCCCGTACGCGTCGTACACGCCCGCGTAGTGCGGCGCGTCGGGGAATAGATCCCTTGTGAACGCAATTTCGGAGGAGTTCTCGGAGATGTGCGTCTGGATGCGGAGGGACGGGTCTGCAGCGGCGAGGGTGCCCAAGGAGGAGAGGAGGTCGGAGGTGCAGGAGATGGCAAAGCGCGGAGTGAGGATGGGCTGCACGAGAGGGGAGGAGAGGGTACCGGTTGCGGCGTGCACGGTGGGCGCGGGGGGGAGGGAGCGGATGTACGTTATGAGGGACTCGGTGGTGGTAAGGGAGGAGGCGGCGGAGGGCTCGATGTAGGTCGGGGGTGCGTTGCGATTCATGTTGCATTTCTGGCAGGGGTGTAAGTTAGGAATTGATAGGATGGAAGATAAAGGGAGCGGACGTACCCCAACGAAGGCACGCTGCCCGAAGTCGTGCACTATGTCCGCGAGGATCTTGGTCGCCTCGAGATGGAGAGTGCCGTAATAGCAACAGGTGGTCGTCTAAAACAGAATGCATGAGCACGTATTGGGCCCGCCTCAGGCACGAGACTCACCCCGCAATCGATGATTCGCCGGACGACGGTGTTATATGTCCTCCGCGCGAACTCGGGGTCGGCGAACTTAGCTTCCATAGGGAAGGTGACGTTCTCCAGCCAGTCGAGCAGCTCGTATTGCTGGCCGCTGGCACGTTCATCCTAGTCAGATATACGCGACACGATGAGCTGAACATAGATGTCTACCTTCCGATGTTGGGGACCTGCGGTGCATGCTGGAACCCTGGGTGAGGAATCGAGTACGAAGGAGAAGTATGAGGCGAACTCACTGTGTGGGTATCGACAAAGCCGGGCAGGATGAACTCGCCCGACCTGAGAGGTGTGACGAGCTGGTCAGCGTAACCCTTCGAGGCTAATGTGTCCTGAATCTCGTGCTCCGGGACATCCTCAATGATCCACTCGACATTGCCCGTCGCGCCAACGCAGAGGAGGCAGCGGGGGAGGGCCTGATAAGCGTCGAGGGTGAGGGGGTTGATGACGGCGCCGTAGAAGATGGAGATTGAGCCAGACATGATAGGGAGGAAGGGAGTAGTATAGGTCTGTAAATGAGCGGGTTCGTGGTTGAAATGATGTCCGGGACCTCGCCGTTGTATCTCGGGCCATGGTGAAGACGTGGACAGGCCAAGCGATGTGATAGTCTAAACTTAGCGTACGCGTTCCTCGCAGATAAGATAACCGCGTCTCCATGTGACAGTGCTCTTGCCAAGCAACAACAAATATCACGTCACTCCCTTCTGGCAAGCCTGCCACCGCTTGGCAAAGCTCTCTCATCCTCTCGCTCAACGCTCGTTGTCTTGCTCACAGAATGAACATATCTCACGTTCACTAAACATGGCATGCCATCCTCCGGGAATATGAACTATCCGCCGCGCTCTGATATCTCCAAGGGCATGAGGTCATGAGGGAGTCGGACTATTCGGATCCGGGATGCAGGCTGCCTTACATATCCTCATCGCCATGATTGGCTTCGCTTTCATCATGTACGATATCGTCGTTACGGTTGGCGATCCGCTTTTGCTACAGGATGATCTGCACGCTATCGATACCTATTATCGTCGACCGCAAGATCGCCCATGTGCATTCCGAAAACTCACCGTAGTTATAAAAACAGTATCACATATCGATGGGTGCGCTATAATTTCTATCTATGCTTCGTCCATGCGCACTTCTCTGATGTCGTTCGAGCTTCTGCTGTTCTTCGGACGTATCTAGAATGCTGAACGCAGACATCAAAGAAGTGCTGGTTTGCATCATCTCTGTTAATCTGTAAAAGATTCATTGATCCAATTCTCCAGTACTTCGGTCTATGGACTTGATAGTTGGGCAGCATACGCAATGGGAGTCCAGCTCTCGGTATATGAGATGTTGATACTCGGTGGGGCTCAGGGGCGCAAACTGTAACGCTGTTGTCCTTACCACTCGCAGGCCTGTAGTAGAGACACAAACAACACGACAATTATTTCCAACTCTTCAGCATAAGCCCCCTAAAGGACCTAAGCCACTGTTCATTCTTGGGACTGAGGACTGGCAGAGCACCCAAGCAGGCAATGGTAAGCTAGAAAGGCTCACTGAGGACAGTCCCTAATTCAGCTTCCTCCTTGAAAGCAGCCTCGTTGCGCGATCCAACCATCAGGCGGGGAGCTGCAACCGATGATTACTACAGTCGTAGATCTCGAGCGTTTCCAACGCAATAGGCACGGATGCACCCTTCGAAGTTTGAGGATCCCAACCACTCCAGCACTTCGTTGGTAAACGCGCTGCAGACCTTGAGTCTAAGGGTGTGCCTCCGGTGCCATAGCGCGATATACATGAGGAGGTCCTCAGTCGAGTCAATCTCCCTAGTTGTGGGTTCCTCCATAATCTCGAAGCAAAAAGTTACAAGAGAGCAACGGGTAACCACCGCTCGTTGTGCAGAAAAGTTGGTAATGCGCCAGAGTTTCTTGAAGGTATCGCCCTGAGGTCGGTGAATAGTATCGTCTCTGCATTAATAGGAAGCCATCTTATATGAATTGTTTGATACTCCAAGCTAATACCCGAAGAGAGGGTCACGTAATAAGCTGCATATTGGAAAGGATTTCGAAGAGGCCACGTCGAACTGGCTTTTGGTGGATGCTGGGAGATGGGAGATGGACAAAAATGCGTATTTCCGCGAGTAAAGGCCTTTTTCTCATACAGGAATATCCAGGGCATCCAGGATCGTATCTCCATCCAGAGCGAGTTCAACCACGGCGGGAGAGGAGAACGGCGCCCGAGTTTCGCTCGGAACAAGGGCACTGTCCAGGCAGGAGCCGTCGTATATCTTGCATTCGAGCTTCAATTTCCACAGGAGCGGTGTGGTTCCATAGAAGCCCCAGGTTATTAATGGCAGAGAGGCTATAGACGACATCAAAAGTGAGATGCAGATGAGGGACAAGCGTGTTGATAACAGCCCTGGTGCGCGAAGACTCTATAGGATCGCTAATAGTCAATTTATCTTCCACCAGCATGTCCCGCCGCAAAACAGCCACCTGGAGCGGACGGTCCTGAGAAGCCTTGAAGTACGCACGCAAAGCAGAGGTCGGCGTATGATCAGAATCGGCAAACACCACGATCTGCGTCCACAAAACTGGAATCCTGAGCGCGACGTCCCGTCATTGAGCACACCGAAACGATGGAGTACGGGAACAGGGAAGCACACCGCAGATTTTCGTGCTCCCTCCACTTGATCTCATACAGTCCCATGTAGCAGTCATCGCACTTCTCGTCCTGTGGAATATCCACGTCCTGGTCAGGGACGTCCAGTATCTATCGTGCCAGCATAATCGGGAATTGATTGGTTCGCGGAAGGCTGCATAGGCGTATTTGAAGATTATTGAAAGGATCTCGGCGGGGAGGAAGCTACTATATGGCGGGCACGGGTGTCGTGCTGCTCTTCTCTGGGTCTTTGAGGGGAGAAGTTAGCAGAACTCTGCGATAAGCGCATTCGATGATCTGGGTAAGTAATGAAGGCGATTGTATATCGCGCGTACCATATTGTGATGTGAAACTGCTGCAAGCTGCAACCGAACTTTCTAACACTGGCGCCACAAGGATGACCTATGTTGAAGTCGACCACATTACCAGGAGGTTTTCAAGAGAAAAAGCGCGTACTGCCGCGTCGTTTATGCTCGGAAGAGTTGATAAAGGATTCGACTCATGTAGTAAACTGCTAGATTCGATGTGGTAGCTGTAGTTGGCTGGCAGTGGAGAAAATGGTTTGAATTTCTCGCGATTCGAATTAGCACGTGCGTAAGGGCGCGTAGCCACACACGTGCAAACACTCTCTTCACGCGCTGCCCAACTTGTGCGATGCAGTGCTTCAGGTCATCGTAGTTAATAAGCTTATCGATTGTCAACGTGAAACACACTTGAGAGGAAAGCGCGAGAATTTTAAGATTTGATCTGACTTGTAAGAGGGTATTCTAATTTCAAGATCCAAAGGGGTTCAATGCTAAGGTAGCAGAAATAAATAGGGACAGTTTAAAATGTGACAGAGGCATTATTGCAAGACGATATATGTTACATGATGTTGTAATTTATCACACGTTATGGCCGTAGGTATCGGGGTAATAATCTCATTAATGACACAAGAGCAATGTTCCAATTATCCAAGATGAAGTACGTACTTCATGTACGTACTTCATCTTGGATAATTGGATGAGGCTGAGGGCTGGCACAGTGCCCGACCATATGTATAACATAAGACAAGAAGGTGTGTCGAGATAAAGCACAGAAGCAACGCATTAAGATTTCCAGGATGAAGTAGCAGATACCGCCGAAGACATAGCCCAAACAGAATCCGAACTATTTTCCGTCCTCGGGGCTGGCACAGTGACCGGCGAGCAGGCAATGCCAGGAAAGAAGGGCGCCACGACATCGAGGTCATACCATTACAACACATGATCAACAGTCAACACCAGAACTTACAAGATGAAGTCTGGAAATCGTGAAGACACTTGGATTAACTCCAATCGAGTATAGTAAGCTCATTGATAAACCTGAACTAGCTGGATATCATCAGGCAGCGCAAAGGCTTGCACATGTTCCTTATTATCAACGAAAGAGATAGCCGCGCCTGTAATGTGTTCGACATAAAGGCTGGATCGGAAGACCTGGTCGTACGTGAAAGAAGGCTAGTTCACTTTGTCCAGGGAGATCGGAGGATGGGAGTTGAAGATGCTGGGCATTTTGGGATTGGAACAGCGATTTATGCAGAAGTCTCCGTGTGCATGCCAGCAAGTGTTAGAAACATACTCTGCAAGCTCCATGTGTAAATGAGCCCAGCTTTACAGCAGTCACTGAAAGGAAAGACGCCGGCCGACGTCATGTCCATTTTTGGAAGC
This sequence comes from Nidula microcarpa, assembly GCA_036937055.1. Taxonomy (NCBI): domain Eukaryota; kingdom Fungi; phylum Basidiomycota; class Agaricomycetes; order Agaricales; family Nidulariaceae; genus Nidula; species Nidula microcarpa. The sequence continues at coordinate 82,734 of JASFDD010000008.1, read as the reverse complement.
ACAGGTAAATATGGTGGGCGGGATTTTCGCACGGCACTCTTGTACCTTGACAGTTGACTGCGGCAACAAGGCTGGCAGGCTACTGAGCTCATCGAGCACCACAGCGAGCTCCTCAAGCACACAGCGAGCTCGACTGACCATACCCGGGCTCACCTCGTGCGATACACCCACATTCCTTCTCCAATCTGTAACGACCTTCACGACTCTTCACGGCTTGTACAATGTTCTCTGATCCCCACCTCGACGCTCCCCCGCCGCCATCTCAATTCCGCCGGCCTTGGTCTCCTGAGCCATATAACCCTCTGCCATCGACACTGAATAGCAGGGACGATATAGACGAACCCTACTCCAGCACCCACTTTATGCAGCAGCAGCAACCCGAATACGACTACGGCGATTACCCCACATTACCCCACACCCACCACCAGCCGCGGCGGGAGGCCTCTGATGTCTCTGTAGAGGCTCTTGATCTTGCAGACTACTCTCGGACTCTGCGTGCGCGGCGAGGCGAAGATCCATACCCTCCCTTCGCTCCTTCCCACCAGCAGCACGACTACTTCCCACCCTCGCCCAGTCTCGAGCCACCGTCCCTCATTTCCCGAGGACCAACTCTCTCCTCCAGCGCCACCCATATCACACTACGCACCCCCGCACGGCGACCCTTTTCCCTCCCTCCGCCCTCCCAGTCTCACCAACCCAGCACCTCCCGCTCCCACGCCTCCCACTCCCGCCCCTACATCGCGGATCCAGGCACCTTCCCGTCCGAGATCGATATCTCCCAGTTCCCCGCCTGGTCCCGCGGGTGGTATGCCCCGACCTCGCGGAACGCCCCCGGGGCTGACGAAGACATTTACACCCCCGTCCCGCTGTCCCATCTTGATCCATACCACCCCAAGAACAACAAATCCCCATTCGACCCGGGCTACATCCACTCCTCCTACCCGGAGTTCCCCTCCTCCGCGAGCGTCGACCCACACATGTACGGCTACGTGCCTCCGTCCTCGCACGGGCACGACTCCGCGCGCGAGCTCGTCCCATGGGGCAGCGACCCGCCAGACTACTCCTCCGGTCTGCTCGATCCCATGCTGAAGGAGGAACGAATGCGCATGCTCGAACGGGAGTTTGGGCCCAATGCGAAGGGGAAGAGGAAGCGCGAGGAGGACGCTTTTGTGGATGGAGACGGGAAGCCGCTGGTGGGCACGGTGGATGCGAAGGGATACTTAGTGACGCAGGGGCCGAAGAAACGCATTGCGGCGAGGACGCTGCAGATCTTACTGGCCACGGGCGCGGCGATACCGTCCATTTATGCTGCCTTGGTGAGCCTCCTTTCTTCATCCTCATCCCACTTCGAACCAAATATCTAACCTCTTCCTTCCCCGAACCCCCACAGATCATTAAACCCAACCCCCCGGCTCCCCCATCAGGCAAACCACCCGCTTTTGTCCTATACATTCTTTCTGTCCTCACCCTCCTTCTCCTCCTCTACCTCTTCCTCTTCCGCCCCTGCTGCTGCGCCCCCAAGCGGCGCAAACCCTCCCCCTCTAACCCCCTCGCGAACGGGATGATGGTCCTCCCCGTGCCCGGGCTCCCAGGTGGGAAGGGCAAGAAACCTAAACCCCCGAAGCCGGGCAAGGGGTGGAAGAAGGGTAAGGGAGGAGGTGGACCTCCGGGCGACGTGCAGGTCAACCTCATCGTGGACCCTAATGCGTTCGGGCCCAAGGAGGAGAGCAGTGAGGAGGAAGATGAGGACGCGGAGTACATGCCAGGCGGATACGACTCCTCGAAGCGCAAGCGGCGGCCTCACCGCCCACGGCGGCGCGGGTTGTTCGCGGGGCTCGCGATGGAGGAGGACTGGCGCCGCGCGCGGGTGTGGGCGAAGAAGGTCGCGGTGGTGGACGGGGCGGGGACGATCCTGTGGGGCGCGGCGTTTGTGTATTTGCTCATTGGGCAGCGGTGCCCGAGTGGGGGGTTTGGCGGGTGGTGAGTCTCTTTCTTAGTCATTCACTCTGGATGAACGTGACTGTTGACTGGTTGCTTGGGGCTTATAGGTGCAACGCGTACAACGTCTCCACCGCCTCTGCCTGCCTTCTCTCCGTCGCTTTTGGGATCAGCACGTTCTTCGATGTCAAGGACCTTAGTGCGAGCAGTGTGTCACCTCGTTCGCGGTCATAACATTAGCGCAGCCGCTGCCTGTTCCGGCACCAAGCTCTATCTGCTTCTACACCAAGTCGTATCTTGTCCTGTCTGCATCGCACTGACTCTAGTTCTGGACTCGTCACTCTACATCGGTCCCATTTACACGCATATCTATATCTAGTCAGGAGACATTTTTCTTTGACATTGCTACAGCCTATCCTTAACGTACACGTAATGACCTTCACGACCCTTTCTGTTGTATCATTAGTAATGACCTTGCTTTGTACACATCGATGTGAATTATCGGTACCTCAAGGGAGAAGACGAACTGCTATTGGAAGAAGAGCACTTTTACACATGCGCAGTATGTTTGTGAACCCTGGTTGTTATCGAAGTCTAATCGGAACAACACTACCTTCGAAGGTCACTTTATAACAGCTATTACCAGCTAACTGAAAATTGCATTCCGCGTACGGACAATAAGTACTAATACATAATGTACTCTATATATATACAAGTTAAAACTACAAGTGGGGCGTGGGTGGGATGTCGATATTATTGTGTCCCAGAAGCTGGGGAGAGAGGTAAACCGATTAAGGGCATAGATGCTACAGTAATTGTGTAACGTGTAAAAACGAGCGTGAAGAGCAGGATCCATCATCGATCGTGAAAGATACGTCATGTGCTTAGTAGTCCGCAAGGCAGGGGGACAGCGCTCCGCGAATTCCAGTTCGGGAGAGCTATGTAGCAGGCTGCCGTAGCGATTGGCCTTTTTGTTCGTTACCGTGGCCCGTGTGTAGTCAGAAGTGTTGACCAACCTCAATTAGAGGGCGGTGGAACTCGACTTGAAGACCGGGGGAGTGGGGGTCTCAGAGCGCTGAGGAGCAGGGTAGCTCCCCGTACTCTCCCGGTAAGGAGAGGCGAAGCTCGAGCTGGAGGACACGCTCGAGGGACTGCGGGAGACGCCACGCGACTGAGGAGGAGGTGTGACGTATCGGGGGAGAGACTCCTCTGGTTTCTGGAGGATGAAGCCTAAAGCAAAAATGAAGATTAAAAATTAGCCTCCCGAAAGAAGTGTGGCCAGTAATTCGACGTACCCCTGAGTCCAGCAGCCTTCTCGCCTTGCCTGCCAAACCCGTACCCAGTCTTCTCAGTGCTCTGGCGCCAGGTTTCGGCAGCGTACTCCATCGGGTCCATCTGGGGCGCCTTCTCGCTGCCATTATGTCCAGAGAACACATTGGACACAAACGACGGGGAGGCGTTCACGAACACAGGGCGCGTATCCGCATGTGTGGGGAGGATGCCCTTCGCCTCGGCGCGCCATGCGCGGACGGAACGGCTCTCCTTTGCGCCCTCGCGGAAGATGAGCCCGAGGAGCATGTTGACACAGCCGAGGGCGAAGAGGAAGAATGCGGCGACGAGGGTGAAGTCGTCGACGTGGTGGGAGAGGATTTGCGTGGAGATCCTATGAGATGTGTGTTAGGTGAGAAAGACAAGAGATGTCAAGGCAAGTACGAACAAGCATTGGAAGATGCCCAGAGCACCGAGGCCAAAGCCTGAGCCAAGAACAGGGAAGAACTTATCGAAGAAGGCAAGAGGCCAGCTGCATTCCGAAACTGGTACATGGTAGTATCAATAATCTGCCGTATACCGTGATGACGTTGAATGACTTACGGAGAAGAATGACGGTCTGGAAAATAATCAGAAGGCTAGCAACGACGGCCCAGAAGACGCCAGCAGGCTGGTTGGGCACTGTGCTTCCTCTGCAAACAATAGTTGAGTATATTGAAGGGTATGACAACGGATCAGGAATAGACGCACTCGATGTAGTCACAATCCTCCATAGTTGAGTCCGTAGTGTTGCCCTTGTTAGCCTGGAAAGCATTGACAGCCTTTATGTTTGTGACCATGACAACGATGGTGCTCGCGAACACGAGGATGAGCGAGACGATGCTGAGGAAGCGGACGACGTTTAAGCCGATGAATTTGACTGTAGGAGTTGCGGGTTAATTCTACGGTAACTGTTGCAAAGAGCGCGGTTGACTACTCACGGGAACGAGGAGGCATCATGTTGAATATAGGTAGCAAGTGGTAGATAGCAGTGATAATTGGATGTGGTTTAGAGATCGACGTAAGATGGTAGACTCGTGAGGTGTCTTAATGGTCTTGACGGCGAAAGAAGTCTCTAATCGTTCTAGCGAGCGTGAATGAAATATCAAGGGTGTCCCAGCACCGTTCGTGAAATCAAGAGCGCTAGGCTGGACGAGGCGGGGGAGGTGGAGAGGGAGGTAAGAGAACCTTCCAGATTCAGACACAGACTTTATATGCACGCCCATTTCCATTCTTCTCTCGGGGCGTTGGCACGGCGTGTTTGGGCGCATCGAATTGACGTGACCAGAAAGGGCAGGCGCGAAGGGAGGACAATGTGCAAAGGTGCAAGAACAATGAAAATGCGGAATGAATTCCGCGCGTCGGCTGGCATTGTCCGGTCACGTGATCGAGCACAATAGCACTGCGCATGCCGCGATGCTCCCGGTCCTTGTATTATTTCTTCTGACATGCAAAGAACGGTGATTGCGAGGTTGTTTCCCTCGCACCCGAGGCCTGACGTGCACGCACCTTACGTCTTGGACGTTGTCTGCTTCACAGCCTTGTCGCTCCGCGACTATTGTATGTACAAAATACTTCCATTTCCCGCATACACAGCGCACCGAGCCTATGCAACCCTAATAAAAAAAATAATGAAACTCAACACAACAGAACAAGGAACTAAAACAAAGGAATAGATGCAATAATATAATAAGTGCAGGATGTATAGATAGAGTAGATGGTCATAGCGAGCGAGGGATGTTGTCTTAAAGGCAATCGCCGCGAGGGAATGACATGCGAGGAGATATACATTATGCAGGGGGGGGTCGTAAATTCATCACGAGATAGAAGGAAACGAGTCCATTGACCACAGATACTACAAGAGTCTGGATGGTCATGCGATAGAAGAGTCCGAGCTGAGAAGATTTGCAGGAAGCAAACCTGAAGCAATCACGTAAGCCAAAGCGTGTTTTGCGCCTGTAATTGTAGCTCTTCGTATAAGCGGAGGAGGCTGTGAGTTTTGCCAGCATATTGAGACTGGATAGAGTCAGGACGGTAGGTATGGAGTCCATAGTGCGTCCACATTTCAATCATCGTACGAAGGCGGCGCCGGCTCCGACGAGGCGCCCTGCTGGAATCTGCCCCCATCCAAGTGCACAAGCGGGACCTTCTCGCCCCTTGTATTAATGAAGCGTCCTTTCCCGTCCCGCTGCGGCTGGGAAGACGAAGAACCAGCCGCAGCTGCTGCAGCAGCCACAGAAGAACTCGACCCTTCCCCAAATGCGTTCCCAACCGGCGATCCAGGGACCGCATTCGTCACTTGCAAAATCCGCTGCTCCTGGATACTCACCGGGCTCCCAGATCGATGGAGATACGCTGGCTCCTCCATGCCCCTACCGCCCCCCACAGCAACAGCAGCAGCAGCGCCAGCGGGGACAAAGCTCTGCGCCTGCCCGCCCCAGTGCTGCTGCGGCGCGTGCACGAGTGGGGGGTCGGATATGCTGGCAGTGCTCTGCGAGTGAGCGTGCGCGGGGCCGGTCGGGGGGAAGTACGAGCCAGAGGAGACAAGGGGCTGCGTGGAACCGGCGGTGGAGGGGCGCGTGGTGAGCCCACTGTTGTTGTTCCCTGGGGACGGGCCGCCGGCCATGCCCGTTGCCGTGAGGGGAGTGAGGGAGGAGCGGTTCCGGCCGTGCATGGACTCGCTGGATAGGGGCGTGGCGAGTAGGGTGGGAGAGCCGGGAGGGGAGGTGGCGATGGGTGCGGGACCGTGGCCTACGAGGCCGTATTCATACGGCTTTGGTTCGGCCGTGAGGTCGGGTTTGCCTTTATGCCGGGCCACACCGGCAGCGATGAATTCGTCTTCTTCCTTGTCGAAGATGTCGTCCCATCTTCGTCTCCGCTTACTGCATGAATAAATAAATTTTATTAATAATATGGCGGAAATTGAGAAGGAAGAAAAACGCACACGATGAACCAGATGGTAAACACGATCGCAAGCAGCCCAAAGAAGCCGCCAACAACACCGCCTATTATCGGGCCCAGTTTCGGAGAACCACTGCTACTGTTGTTCTCGTTCTGATTTTGTGTCTGCTGAACCCCGCCTGCGACTCCTGAAGTAGTGCCCGAAGCAGGTAATGTAGACGTGACGGTAACTTCCTGTGTGGTCACGATGCCATTCGCGAGCGTCGTGGCAGATGAGGTGATAAAAGTCGATGTTTCTGACGGTGGAGGGGGAGGAGTAGAAATCGGCGTTGTCGAAGAAGAGCTCGGCGGATTCTGAGGGTTGTTGGGCACCGTTATCGTCGTGCAGGACGTGCCGAACAGCGTGGTGACCTGGGCTGCGGTGACATCGACTGTGAGGGTGACGGGAACCGCGATGGTGGTGGTGAAACCTGTTCGGGGCGCTGAGATTAACGAGAAGGCCGGGTGAGGCAATGCAACGGGTTTACGCACCTGGAATGGTGACGGGCACGGTGGAGTCGACGGTCGAACACGCGCCACTAACTGAAGCATTCCCGCCAATATTCCCGCCAATACATGTGTGGATGACACTGACAGTGGTGGTGGGCGGCGCGGTGGACACGCTGTTGGTGAAAGTGGTCTGCAACGACTGGGTGGTGACCTGGTCTGTCCGCGTCTGCGTCGGAGTCGTTACACACGATGTAGACATCTCTCTGAGCAAGTCGTCGGCTGTTTAGCTTTTAGGATTAAGAAGACGATGATAAGCAAGCTGGTGGCCACGAGGAGAAAAAACGGCGAAGTGTCGCCGCGTGCACTGTCAGTGAGCAATGGACACAGAGAGCTCGGTATCCAGGCTGCGTGGACAGGTGGTGGTGGAAGTCAGGAGAAAAGGAGCGATAAGTAGGGTCAGTGAGCGTGTTGAAGTCTAGTCCGCACGAGAATGAAAGAGGCAGAACAGGGCCTATGTAATGAAAGCACAGCAAATGGTGGAAATGAGGCTCAATGGGCCAGGCACGTCCACTATAATATAAAGCAGTTACGTAACCATCACTCTTTGTCGCCTCTTCTGCTCCCCCGCTCGACACTTCGATTTACGGCCACCATCCTCCACCGTGTAGCCTAACTTCCTAAATTTATGCCTTCTGTACGTTCCGGAACGCGATTTCTCACTAGCTTCTCGTCGCTCCAACGTTATCTGACTGCAGAGCCTCAGGCTTCATTGAAGTCCCGACCTGACCCACACCGCCAAGAGTATAGGAGTCTATTTGCGTTCATCAACGGCCCGCGGACGACTCGCTGCTGGGCGCATCAGGTTCACAAAATAGCGGTAGCGATGCTGTCCCATTTTCGACATATTTATTCTGTGCAGTCCCTGGTGCCTTCCGTGGGGTTTCGAAGACGGGACGGAGCAACGCTCTGTTTAATTGCGAGCTGCTTGTGCAGATCCTAGGTAACCTGGTGGATATCGCATGCACCGATAAGCTTCAAACACCTGGGAGAACATTGTCGGTCCATCCATAGGCCATGCATCCTTCCATCCGTAGGCGTTCGTCAACCGTGCCGTGAAGTCTTCCTTGTGCAAATTATTTTCAGCCTGCAATCAGCGCTGGCTGTTCCCCGACTTTCCGGATCTGTCTCGACAATGCAATATCTCCATGCTTATAGATATTGCAACATAACGGACTTGCCCCGTCGAATACGTCGCCTGGTTCCTCCTTATCTGAGCTTGAGCTCGAGCTTTAGGATGCTCCAGAAACTATACTGCAAAAGGTCAGCGTTGGCAACAGGAGAGCACACATACTAAATCTTGAGCTTCATTAATCGTTCTCGATAGGAAGCCTAATGGCGAGCCATCACATAGCAATATCTATGAATCCATCATTAAACCAGAAACCTTGTAGATAGGAGGAGGCCGGAGGACGCAATAAGGTAGGTGAGCGTGATAGGAAACTATATAAGGAAAGGTATAACTTATTGCGAGAGAGAGATAATCAAGTCGACGACGGTAAATCCGCGATGAGGTCACATCCGTGCCTCCTTCCATTCCTCCAGAAATAACAAGCGAAAATCCTCCATAAGCAACGAAGCCAGAAAAAACCCTAATGCACTAAGTAGTAAAACGAGTAAGTAATGTGGAACATATGCCCGGTGCGGTGGGGGTGCAGGAAATAGAGAAACGAAATGGAAAACTCCAGCACACCTCCATCCGTGAATGAATCTGAAATCCCTCTAAGATGTCTCGGTGAACCGGCACCACGTCGTCGGTAATTTATGAGCTCGTTCTACGATTTCAAGCTTGGTGTCTTCGTCGTTGGGGGCAAGAAGTTGTTGGCGACGGCTTCGACCTTCCCTGTTATCATCGTCGGCGATGTTGGTGCAGATGTAGATGATCTGGAGTACATCGCCCGGCCTTCAACAATCGTCTCTGTCTGCCCTACATGGAGTGGGAACTGTTCGTCAATCTCTTCCTCCCACACCCGCCCCTCCTCCACCTGTGGCTCCTCGACATTTCGTCTGAGGGGCGCAAGAATGTTTCTTGTATCCTGTAAGACTAGGGCAGGCTTCCCGTTGTCCCCTGCTCCTGACTTCTTCCCCGCCGCCGCCTCCTTATCCTCCTCTTCTTTCTTAGCCTTTTCGCTCTCCTTCGACAACTCCTTAAGCGATACCTTCCTCCACAGCGTCTTCCCCGCTCCCTTTACCATCCTCCCTAGCGCCAAAAACGCGTCGTCGATGTCATCTCCTCGCCCCCCTGCATCTGCTTGCGCCTTCGCTTGCTGCTTCAGTTGATGTCGGTGGTCCAAAATCTCATCGTCAGTCCATATAGGGCTGTTGCCCTGCGTCGCCGGCTCCTCATCCCCATATCCTCGCCGTCGGCGCATGAGCTGCCCGCGCGCTGCCATCCCCAGCGGCGCAGTCGAGCGCCGCTTGCGCGGGGCGAGTTCGGGGAGGGGCGCGAACTTGACGTTGAGGCTGTGGGAGTGGAGAGAGGAGCATGAGGGAGACGTGTTCCCCCACTCGAGGATGCCCGTTGGTGAGGGCGCGACGGAGGATTCGGCGGACGAGGAAGGAGGTATGTCCACAGAGAGAGATCGTGAGGGGTGCATGTCTATCAGGGGTTCAGATAGGGCCATTATTTTTCGTACGGTAAAGGGTCGAGGGGGACAGATCAGATTAGATGGAGTGGGAGGTTATAGTGTGCCCAATAGACGTTGGGAGCGAGAGCGACTGTGCCCCGTTTCCTCCGTTAATTTTGGTGGGTATTCGTAATGGGCGGAGGCAGGAAGCTGCTGGTAGTGATGATGGGCGAGACGTAGTAGATCCGGCGTCTGTGCAGATGATGTCGAAATGGCAGTGGGGAAAATGCGTGGGACGGGTGCGGAAAGATGGATCGGCGGGTGTGTATTTTAGGAGCACTCGTGAGCTCTGCTCTGTCTAGGTTGGAGATCTAAAGGAATGGAAGTCAAAAAGGGGCACGCTGGCGAAGAAGGCCGGGGAGGAGGGAAAGGGCGCGTGGTGGGTTTCAAAATCGGTGTATGCAGGGATGTCGGGTAAACGGTTACCTACCGCTTAATTAGAAGTCGTCAGGGCCTTGGTGATGTTCAACTTCCAAGAAGCAGCGTCGCGACTGGGCTAAGCTAGGAGTTCTTCTAACTTCTGAGTGGAGGCGAGACTTGACTCAGTGCTTGGGGGTTGTGGAGCACATTCTCGACGGGGAGATCTAACGAAAGAGTTTTATACCGGGTGCTAATTAAGTGCGAGATATGAAAAATCTTCTCCACTAATCATAGAACTCTATCAATTCGCACGTATGTCGCTGCCCATCTCCATCAGTCATGTCTTCAGAAACTAACCATCCCACATGCTCCCTGCACGCCTCGACAGTGCAGAAGTATTATTAGTAGCACGACTTCAACGGACGTCGCACACAATTATATGACAAAAGGTGGAGAGAAGTACTTAAATCTTTCGCAAACTCTAGCGGATCCAGACTCATACCCACATACGTTCATCCAACGATCATATATCGATTAATTTGAAGAGGTGGCCTATGGCTTAAAAAACTCAAATGAAGACCTTTATCTACGTCGTGGATAGTGTGAAAGTTTCAAATTGTAACATCGTGAACGGTGTGCTGGACAAAGGATCGAAGACAGGAGCGCACATGTAGTACGCTAAGGGAGTGCACTGCACACAGTGCCAATAACTCACACCGGGAAGTTCCGCTGACAAACTTGAGCCCGCTCACTTCGGGCCGGTCGCGACGAGAAGTATCGACTCTCACCTCCATCTTACTCTCGAGTCTCGAGTCTCCTTGCTCGACACCAAGCACTTGAGTTTTTTTTCTTCACTGGTCGCCGATACGTTTTAATTTGCTCTATAACTTTCAGTTTCCCCAACAGAACAGGCTTGCTTCAAGTGGCTAGCCAGTTGCTGTTGACTGGTTTCGGACGAACAAGGCAGATATATACGGGCCAAGGCCCGGTTTAATTCGCTAGCCCCTGCATAGGATTTCATTCAGGCTGGATTGGTTGGGAATATGACGAACCATGACTCCCTCAGGCTGGCAGTGGCACTGCAGAGGAAGGCAGTTGACCAGCCACGGTATCGCTGAGATTATAGGACAGGCACGCCGCATGGGATAGGATATCTACATATACGCTGAAGCGCTGAAATGAAACCAGAAAGTTATGTGCGCTATTTGACTCTCGAAGCCTGTATAGCTGAAGCATATGATCAGAGACTCGCACACGCATATCCTACCCAGAACAGAATGTGCTGGTACTGCTTGAAAGTTGACGGACAGTAACAGCATACCCTCTGTGCTTCGAATATCATGCTATGTATGCTCGATGAATTAAGATTGCTTGAATTGTCATCGAGTCGACAGAACCCGATAGTTGACAGCCGGACAGCTCACATTACGGTGCTAACTGCTGTGATCTCTGCAGGGATCGTATAAAGGCTAAGCAATCCAGGACGATGCACTCAACTGTGCTGTTCCCTTATATCCGGCTCTGTTTCCAAGCCATGGACGCATACAAAATCAACTTGACAAGCATGTCGAATGACACGTTATTTCAGGTTTACTGCATCCAACCACCGGACGACTCTTGCGAGTTTGGGCCATGCCCCAATCCAGACGTTACTGGGTTAGGACAGCAAATTTCGTGTGAGTACATGTGCCAGGAAATCTTCGCGTTACATGTTTATCTGAGGAATCGAAAATTTGTTACAGTGTACGTCACTTCAACGATCTTCGGTAAGTAAGTCTTCCGTAGATACTTCTGTGACAAGCCGATCGAATGCACAACTAGCTATCACCCTTATCCATAGCCCTCAAAATGCCAAAGTGGCGTGGTACAGCTACCTCACGAACGTCTATTCGCTTCTTGTCTCTGGCCTTATTTCTATGTTCACCTCACAGCTGTCCCAGAACGATGCTGTATTCGTCCTTGTTGCTACGATTTCCCCAGGGACTATATACCTATGGGTCATTTCTATCTTGGGCCTCTGCAGAAGGCTCCCGACAAGCATATCTTCGCTGATGAGCAATCAGCGGGAACAAGTAGTGCTCATCACATTGTCTTTAGTATCCTTTGTGCTATGGGTGATAATGCTCGGCCTGGTCACCGCACCATCTCATCGCATCAATTTTAGCCAGCCTGCCTGCAACACTGAGTACGGGAAGGAGCAGATCATCTCCTTGGGGTGGTCTTTTTACTTTCTTATCTCCGTTGCGTTGACAAGTACGTTTCTTCTGGTTGTGGACGCGTATTTGAGAAAGCACCGCCGGAGTCGGAATCAAGCAGCTACAGTTTTGACGCCACGGTAAGATTATTAGTTCACCCACGTGGTCTCAGTCATAATTCGCCTGCAATTTTTAATAGAGAAGATCTCATACAATGGACGCGCACATCGTTGAAAAAGAATCTCGGTCGCTTCGTCAGTTCTCCTCATGGTGTCGCCGCTATTCTTTTCATGATGCAGATGTATGCATTGCAAGCTATCCATACATATTACTTAACACCTATCACGGACAGTCTTGCTGCGGTGCTTGTTCTTGCAATGATTTGGGGAGTCCCGCGCCGTTTTAGAAATGCTTCACAAGTCACCTTGGGAATAATCCTGTCCGTATCCACGGCTGGATTCCTTGCGGTACCTTATGTTTTTTCACTAGGACAGACCTTTTCTCTGTTATCTATCATATGTCGTGGGTGCTGGTTGACCATCTGGTGGCGTGAAATAGGAGCGCGCTGTGTAGGACAGAAGAAATCTACCGTTTTACTGAAACAATCATCGTAAGTGTTCTGTGCTTATTCAGTACAAGACTTAAATTGACAGTAGCTCCAGCCTCATCATTCTCGTAATATTGTTGAGCCTTTTGGATATATTCACGCCTTTTCTTGTGGCGTTAATCAGCCCACATGTTACGTGGTTCTTGCTATGGCAAATATGTGAATTCGTACCTTCAAGCTCAAGATGGAGTTGGGAAAATACCATGAAGTTGTGGTAAGGAGATTCTCGGTGTCTCGCTTTCTCTTTTCCTGAAATTTTAATGTTACAAGGTCATGCATAATGGACAGTGCACATTTCTTCAAGTTTATGTTCCTTGTAGCTGTTCCAACCATTTCATGGATCGAATCGACCATCATATCCAACCCCACTTCACCATCCACGATGACATTCGGTCAAGTAAGAACACAGCTGTTACCAATACCAACGAGATTCTTATTATTTTTTCAGATATTTTCGGTCCTTGTTGCAGCAGCTTCACTGTTGTCATTCGCGATTACTTGCTACCACGGCCGAGGAGCCATAGTGGAAGCACTATGGATGATCGAGGAAACAAATGGCAGTAGTAATGTCATCCCGATGCAGAGTCTTCGTTCAACCAGCTCTGCTACTTCATCGCCACCCCCTTCTACTGGTGTTGCTACCGGCACTCCCTCACTCCTTCCGCTGACAGTAGTTAGTGGGCGTATAGATCGTTCATTACCAGATCCGCAGCATAGAATTAAATCAGACAAGGCTACTCGTCGACAAACGGCTTAAAACAGCATAATACGAAAGAAAACATTGGAACATACCATCAACATGCACAGAATATTCTGTATTCAATATTTAAACGATAATCGACATCGTCTGATACCATAAGAGAAGAGCGGAAAATAAATGTATAGTTTTATTGTTTCTTTGAGGTATGTAGACGTAAGCTGCAAAGGATGAAAATACCGCATGCGATATAAAGCTATCCGTTCTAGGAGAGACATATCAACCTATGTTCGTCTTATTAACGACGAACATATGTTCCAGGAGTTGATACAGTGGTTGTCATGCATATGTGCTCTGACAATATTGCGTACAATAGCAATGGCATCGGAGCCACAGGGGTCAAGGACATCGCAACGATCCTTCAATGTCCAATGTCGACGGCAGCGGGAGGAGTGGGAGCATGATAGTTGGGCGGACAGGTCAGTACGTTATCAGTTGCAAGATGTTGTAGACCGTGATCAAGGCTAGGGAGTGGAGCAAAACGGGTAGCAATGGGAAGCTGTTGCATGTCTGCACAGTCCACTCGGGGAGACCGGGGCCTGCACGTGCGAACCCATTGGAAGGGCGATCCCACGTGTCAATACCGCCAGTCGACACCTAATGAAGGTGCATTGGCAAACCTAGCAAAGGTCCGGTCTCAAGACGGATCAGAACACTGTCACGCCCGACTGAGTACCAGCATATTGCGATTTCATGTCGTCCATGTCAGCAGTTTCATCCTGGCTCTTGTAATCGTATTGTGAGAGGCTGCCGAGGTCACTGGCACCAGTAACAGAGGCAGTCCCGAAAGAGCCGCGACGCCTGAGACGGTCGCTTTGCGCGTAGCCGATGTTAACGCTGCTTGCACGGTCGCCTCCGATAACACTGCTGTTATCCGTGACACTGGGTCCAGCATCCTGCGAAACGATGGAAGAGGCGTAGCTGTACGCACTGCGCTTTGCGTTAGGTCCGCGAGGCACACTAGCGCCGTAAGGACCAGGAGCACTGAACATAGGAAGACCGGAAGAGTAGGTGGCCTGCGATCGGAGGGACTGCACATCGGATGGGATATAGCCCAATGCGTCATGCGTGCGATAGAAGCTTGCATCAAAGCGACTTGGAGTACCGGAACGGCCAAGACCTATAAAGGGTTTGTGCGTTTAGTTAAGTTAAATAAAATAGTGTTGCAAAATACGCACCATCCGACATCATAGCACCCGCAGACGGGGGTCCCATAAAATCTCTTGCATTAGTCTCATGGCGGCGGAACTGATCCATAGACTTGACCAACGAACGACGAGGCTTGCTGAACTGAATCATACTAGCTTGGAGATTGCTTAACGGGCCTTCAACAAGGCAGTTCTTCTCCTTGTAATGTGTAAGAAGATAATGCCAAAGGGGATGCTATCATGGAGTGGTCAGTTATTATGCAGTGCTGATTAAAGAAAACAGTACTAACCTTGCTCAGGACTTTAGGGTTTCCGAGAATGACAACACCATACTTCGCACGGGTTAAGGCGACATTCAAACGCCTGGGATCGTTCAAGAACCCGATACCCTGATGTTCATTGCTCCTGACACAGCTGAGGATGATATAATCCTTCTCCCGACCCTGGAACGCATCAACACTGGCCACCTCAATTTCTTTGTAAAGATCCTTCTTCAGCGAGCCATTGAACTGCATGTAGTTCACGATATACGAGCGCTGACCCTCATACGGCGTGACGACACCAATCTGTCCAGGGACAACGCCCGACTTGAAGAACTTGGTGACGATCTTCTCCACATTCGACGCCTCGGTTCTGTTCAAGAAAGAAGTTCCACTGCTTGATATTTCTTCCTGGCCTAAATTCTGGTAGAAGAACATAGGGGTATCAGGAATCGGCCACGGGAAGTCAACGTTCTTCCGCAGACGCTCGGGGGCGGTGACACCATTCTGTAGAGTACCCTCGTAGAACATGTTCGAGGGGAATTCGGAGAGGCATGGATGCATGCGGTACTGCACTTGGAGGCGAATAGGCCTATTGCCGAGGACGACGAGGCGTTCGAACAGGGACTGGGTCAGACCGGCACGCGCGGCTTTCTTGTTCATGATAACGGGTCCGAGCTGCTGATGATCACCGACGAGAACGACTTGCTTGCACCCGAGCACCAAAGGGATCATACACTCTACAAAAAATTTAGTCAGTAAAGTCACTTTTTGAAATAGAAAAAGAAGCAACGCACCTGGCTCAGCGGCTTGAGTGGCCTCATCAATCAACACCGTCCTAAACTTCAACTTGCTCAACCTTGGATCGCCTGCACCAACACAAGTGCAGCAAATCACGTCCGCAGCGCTGAGGATCTCCTTCTCGCACTGCCTAATGAGGGTCTTGTATTTCCTCTCGTCATTGCTGCTCAGCTCTCCCTGCTCGTTCTTCAGCATAATGAGTTTCTGCAACTCCACGTGTGTTGTGCTGTTGGCGACCTGCTGATGCAGCGTCAAGAAGCCCACGCTTGAGTCGAGGGCCTCGCGCGATTTGGCGGTAAGGCGTACAACTTTCAGCCCGGTGGAGTGGATCTTCTCTGTAAGCTGGTCGACTGCGACGTTGGACGGGGCGCAGACGAGGACTTGGCCAGGGTTCATCTTGGCCAGATGGTAGACAATAGAAGCGGAGGTTACGGTCTTTCCTGTACCGGGTGGCCCCTGGATAAGGCTAATAGGCTTCTGGAGCACGCTCTTGACGGCGTACATCTGAGAGTGATTGAGCTCAGGAAGGCCAGGGGCGGAGAATCGCTTAGGCATCTGGGTACGTAGCGCTTGGGGCTCTAGCTCGTGCCCAAGCAGCTTGTGGTACTGAAGAATGAAAATATGAATATCTCTGATAAACAAAAAATAAGAAAGTAAAACTTGCAATGTAACCGCTGACGCTCTTCTCATCAACTGCGAAAGTCTTCATCGCGAGCTGCATCCTATCGAAGCTAGTGGACTTCCAAACAAAGTCCGCCGCAAAATTATGCGTGCACTCAGAGGGCACGCCCTCTGTCCTCCTAAGCTCCAAACCAATCTCATCCGAAACATCTAGCGAAATTAATTATCACCATGATGCGAGAGGCCCGACTAAAACGGACTCACTGTTGGGAATCTTAATAACATGCCCAACCCCTTCCCAAGCCTTATGGAGTTCTCCTTGATACCTCAGCCTCAACTCATCCCCGACCGCAAGCCTCACTTCCCCGCTCTCCAGCTTTGGCAAACAGAACCAAGCAACACGCTTCTGATTCAGACCTAAATCCCACCTCACAGTAATGTCGGTCTGTGTCTGACTCTCCTTAAGCCTCTTGTCATAGTCCGCCTCGATCTTGACAAGAGGTCCGAAGATGTTCTGGTACTGATACGCATCCTCGTACCGCAGCAAGATAGGCTGAGGCTCGTCGTCAACGCCGGGCTTCTCGAGATCCTCAAGATTGGCATTCGGGTTTTCGCGCCACAAATCCTCGAGACGGTTGATTTGCGCGAAGGAGATCTGGCGGGAACGGAGTTGCTCGGTCTCACTAGGAGGTTTCACGAGCCAAGATAGGAAAGAACGGTCATCAATCAGAGGGGCCCACAGAGAGGCATTCCAAGAGATATCTTTAGAGATAGCAGCACAAGGTTGACTATGGGTGTGTGTAAGCGATTACCAATGATACACATAAAAAGGGAGTTGCTTGCCGACACAGCAGTACAACGACAGTGTCGCTCTTCGCCGGGATAAATCCCAGCATAAATACATTTTTGCTACCGCAATTGTAACATTCCGGAGTCGTCTCGCCGAGAGGACTTTCGGCGTGCAAGATAACCTCCTTGTGTTTAGCACGAACGAGGTGATTCACGATGTGCGACGCCGAGGTGTTTCCGCGAGAATTGCAAAACCACTTGGAGCAAATAAGGCACTTCACGACTGACGCAGGAGAGTGGATACCGCAGTAGCTGTTCCAGACAATCAATTAGTTGGAATTTATAAGAGAACCGGGAACAAGCGCACCTGCAGGCATGTGGGGGCAAATCAACAGCAGACTCGTCTTTCAAATCATCCAGCACGCCGTCAAAGTCATCTTCAGGCCCTACACGGATCTGAAGGTTCTGAGCAGTGTGGTTGTGGGCGTGCCCATTGGCCGACAAGCTAGAGGTGTAGTCTGAAATGGACAGACTCGAAAGATCAACAGACTCCGAGACGTTGTCCTGGGTGTTGGCAGTGTAGACAGAGGAGGTATCGTCTACAACGCCCAATCCGCCATAGGAGGAGGCGGAATCATACTGAAAGTTGTCGAACGAATCCATAGCGTGGACGTGGTACGAAAGGAAGAAAAGTGGAAGCACAGCGTCTGTAGTAGAGACCTTCTGTCTTGCCAGAATCGGCACCGTATTCTGCTGACTCAGCTTACTCAAACTATCGCACCTCACAGCCACAATCGCGTGGTGGCAGTGACTGTGTTCGAGTCAACTCCCAAGGCAGCTCCTTTCTTCTCGTATTTTCTCACTAGTTCTATTGGCTATATCTGCGACGCGCAATGCATGGGATCTGAGCCGGACTATGCATCGTAATGCACATGCATAACGAGAGACTAAAACGGACGCAGAATCAAATTTAAACGACTCATCAACAATTCCGGCTTCTGGAAACTGGCCAATATCTTTCGCAGGATTCCAACTGGAGGAATCTAAGTACTCGTCTAGATAACTCTTTCCTTAAATCTCGAGCTGGGATCCGCAATTAGTGGAGAAAATCCAACCAGGAGGTCATTGAATTCTTACTGGGCGCCATAGTAATACGTTGCCGCGGCATTTTGATGGATGCATTCTGCAAACTATTCACTCTAGCTCACACATATTCGGTTTTCTGTCAAGCTCAAGTTAGACCACTTCGACACTGAAAATTTACGCTCCTAGACAGTCCATACTCCGATGCCATAGTCAAGGGTACCTTTCACCTCCCCGCCTGAATAGGCGCAAAATGCTATGCTATCTGTGCCTTTTATGGTGCACTACGGAAGCCCGATTATTACATCGGCTCATGCATAACTGACCTAGTGCCAGAGCCCTAGATTATTACCTTGAAATATCCAATCAAGCACTGCACCGTGGCGGGATTTTAGACGCTGTCCGGCTCTCGCTACAGTTAAAACCCAACCGTATCTGCATTGTTCTAGTCTCTGAGCAGATAGGACCTCCCATGTCTGACATCCGCTCAGTGGAGACACGATTGCTCTCGGTTCTTCAGAGCACCCATTCGTTTCTGTCCTTTAGCCTTCGCTGCGGTCACATCACATCTGTTCCTCTTGCTATCACAAACACTCTTCAAAATGTAGCAGAGTTTTCCAGGCTTCATCCTTTTCGAGACGCCGCCTCTCTAGCGCTGAATATCCTTGTTACTGTCCAGGTTTGTCCCTATGTTACTTTTGCTATCTCCCTTACCTTCGACGATGCGGGCGTTACAGGTAGCCAAGTTCAGCCATAAGCCTTACGCTGAGCTGGCTTTACATGTCTGCCGCACTGTTCACGCAGCTATCATGGTTCCTGACGCAGCGACATCGGCGCTTAATGATAGCGTTTTAACTTTGATCAAGTAAAATTTACCATGTCATCCTCCTGATTCTCTGCACTGCTGACTGTATGATTACATAGAATCCTCCGTGATGTCGATGACTTTATCAGGACTCAATCTTCTAGTAACTGGCTTAAGTATCGTCTTATGCGGGCCCGTGACGTGCGTGCAATCGACCGATATAAATCGGAACTGGACCGTATTCTCAAGAAATTTGAGGTGGATTGTCCTTAGCTGTTTCCGCTTTGCTAATCTAAATAAGCTATTACAGAACAGCATCAGAGGGAACTCCGCACATGTAGAAAATTCTGGGAGGCCTTCCTCTGTTCTCCCTAGCAGCTGTCTTGGATTTTACCGGAGGTCGTCGAGTTATCCTGTTCATCCGAGTACGCTTGGAAATGGATTCTCTTCGCATCCGGGTAGCTCTGAAGCGCGCTGCGACAAAAAAAATGAACCCTTGAGGGTCATGGCGACTTATCTGCTTTCCTTGTGCTCCTTCTTCATTGCCATTGGGCACAATTTTTATTTTCTGCTCTTATTCAACCTTCCGGCCTATTATTTCTCTCGCGTGTCAAGCTTTATATCGGATAATACGTCTTCTTGCACCTCTACTCCGCACACAAATCTCACTAGTGACTTGCCAGAGGATGTCGCAGTGGGATTATTGTCATTTTCCACGACCGTGTCTTCGGAAATAGTCAGAAGTCATCCATGGCCTTTGCTGTCTGAGACTTTGGTGGAGGAATGGAAGGCTTTGCGTCTTTTATCCACCTTGATTCTGGGGTGAGTTAATTTCGAAGCTTCCCTGCGATATTTCTCAATAGCCCTTAATATTTCGAAGTGCAATCATCGCTTTGTTGCAAGTATCCAGCGTCAACCAGGACTATATCATCTCCTCCTTTGCGTATTTCTGCCTCATTTTCACGTTCATGAGCACTCTTTATGCAACGGTAGATATTATTCATTTTAGAGGATGGAAGGATTCACAGACGGTCGCGAACTTGCTCGAGGTAAATTTTATTTCCTGATGTGCTAGAATTAAATTCAGTTGTTTTTCTAGGAAATAAAGTCGTCTCACCACAGTAGTTCCTGGAATATATGGGTCCTTTTTGCTCTTCCTGCGATATGGACTTCATGGTATGTAATTAATGTGAATTCATCGAATTCTCGTTGAACTCCTCTCTACTTTATTTAAGGGGAATATTATGCTTCATAACCTGTCTATTTCTGCTGATCTGGCGATCAGGGCCCTCGGACATAGAAAATGGGAACCTGAAGCCATTTCCTGTTGTTTCCCAGGCACAATTATTGGGATCGCGGATATCGCTAACAGCGACTATAATGCTCGCTGCGTTATATCTTGCCTTGATGTTTGCTACATTGAATAAAGTCAGGCGAAGGAGCCTTGACCACATTCCTGGTGTAGCCTAGGCTGGCAGAATGTTTTGATTGCTGGAATGAATGTTACGATTACTTTCCATCTATGTACTATTACCGACATGTATTACTCTACTTATGAATTGAGGCTATCTGGATCATCTTATGTTAAGTTAAGTATGATGTGCATCGACGACGACTCGGAGTCCCAGAGGATGTCATTGTCATGCTATTGGACGTGATAGGCTTGTAAAACTAACAAATGTAAATAAATTGTACATGAGCTGAACGCGTCGGGACTGGGCAAGTCTAAAGTTCGAACCCACATGCTGGTACCGTGCCGGTTGACCCATGGGCCAATGATCCACGTCTATGATCTTCAAATCCTTCGCCGGCGCCGAATTCACCATGCTGAAGGTCAGGATTTCTCTCCATTTCTCCAGCGGTATCGCTCGGCGTCTCCGGTCTATCAGAACTCTCGATAGCGCCGCGTAGTTGCCCTCAGACGCAACTGACCTCTCCAACAAAGAGAAAGTGAACACTTACTTTCCTCATATCAAAGACCAATCAAATGACCATGTGCAAATCGGTCTCAATTATACATCACGATGACCTTCTCCTGGCCACTGGCATCTCCCCTTTCCTCCTAGGACCGTTGGTTGCTTTTACTTCTGCCCAGACCCAGAAGGTGTTGCAGAAGTAGGCGAGATCCACTTTCGGCTGTTTAACGCCTGCTCTGAGTCTACAGGCTTGCTACTCCCCACACAGGCTCCCTACTCTATACCTCTCCTCAAGATTGCCGCACATTCTAAATATCACCCTTTTGCTCTTCAACTTTTGCAAGATGGTCTTGTATCCCCGGGCACTCTATCTTCCTGCGCCAAATTCAGACTTTCACTCAGAAGTAGTGCTCCCGTAGTGCACTATCTCCATCAGCCATTGTATCTTGCCTTCACCTGCCAAAATGCACGAATCTACCTCCACCGATATGAAATATCCGTGAATTGTAGGTTGAATTTCGTAGATGATATGGGGAGGTTCTTCAGAGAATATTCCGTGAAATCCTCTATTTCCGACATGGGACCCGCGCAGACGAACTTTCACTATCGTTCCCTCGTTACTGGAGGTCAGTTAAATTTCGTTTATCTTTTCTATATCCTTATAATGAAGGCCCTCTTTACAGGCAGCGAAATCGTAGCATTTGAATGTTCTACCCTTCCCGAACACACGGGCACGCGTACCCTAGTCCTACGCATCCTCAAAACTATTGATCCTGTCCAAATCTCTTCAGATGCTGTCATCGGAAAAGCCCATCACTCCCTTATCCCGCTATTTCCCCCAGTTTCCCTCCTCCCAACCTCATACTCGGCAGTGCTTAGACCCACTACAATTCCAGCGAAACCATGGTTAATCAACGTTGAAAGAGCCATGAAGTTCACGCGGGGCACTCGCTTTCTGCGCCTTCTGTTGCCAGAGCCACTAGAGGAGCGAGAAATTGCTTTGCTGGATGAAAAGGGGATATCGAAGAACTTGAAGGATCGTGGAGGAGAGGAGCCATCGGGTAAGCTATAGGAGGAGAATGACGGCTTTGGAACCCGCTGGCAGTGATCTCTGAAGTAAGCAGCGACGGGCTAGACGATAAAGACCGAACAATCCGCACCAATATGACCTGCGTGTGTCGGTTTCCTGGAAGACGAAACTCGGCTATCCTAGCCCATGCGCAGTATTTCAGCGACGGCCCAAGTCTATGCACACCTATCTCGAGAATTCAGCCTCCTATACCCGCGATGTCGACAGGAAATCCGAACATAGGTAATGCTTCTACAGCGGTGCGGGAAAAAACATTTTGCAAGAAGTCATTGGGAACTTCTTCGAGTCTGCCAGCGAGGTTGGAACCAGTGGATTAAAATGCACATAGTACATATTTTATTCAAAGTAACTATAAAAAAATACCAAGTACGAAAAGATAATTGGGTGCGTAGATGAGATCTTTAGAAGGAAAGCGATTACAGATATCTTCCAGGAGGACTCCTCCCCCACATACCATTCCCACGCCCCCCAACGCGTCTCGCAACAAGCGCCCACCGCGCCCACCCCGCGCGTCACGCCAAAATCAAACCCCACTATGCCACGCCCATGCCCATGTCCCTCCTCTCCTTCCTCCCCAGACTGCGCTTCCGCACCGTCCTCCTCCTCTCCTCCCTCCTACGCGTCGCGCTCATCCTCTATAGCGAGTGGCACGATGCGCGCTCGGTGGTGAAGTACACTGACGTGGATTATCGGGTGTTTAGCGATGCTGCTGCGTTTCTTGCTCAGCCTGGGCCGGGAAACCACGCACAGGGACCATGGGGAGATAGACTAGGGGTGGGGGAGTGAGTCGTTTTTGTTCCTTGGTTGACTGGGGATTTTAGTGTGCTGATGAGAGTTGGGGGTTCGTTATAGCCCGTACACGCGCGAGACGTACCGCTATACCCCGCTGCTGGCGCTGCTCCTGACGCCGAACGGGTGGCTCCATCCCTCGTTCGGGAAGTACCTCTTCGCGGCATGCGACATCCTGAACGGGGTGCTCATCTACCTGTTGCTCCTCTCCGACGTTTTGCCCCTCTCCCCCTCGCTATCCGAAAACAATACCACCCCCAGTGCATCCCAAACCCTCTCCCGTGAATCCAAAGCAACCCTCTACGCCGCCCTGCACTTGCTCAACCCCCTCGTTTTCTCCATCTCCACGCGTGGCTCCGCCGAGTCCGTCCTTGCGCTCTTTGTGCTCCTCACGCTGTACACCGCGCTCCGGGGCCGGTGGGCCGCGGCGGCGGTGCTCCTGGGGGTCAGCACGCACTGGAAGATGTACCCCGTTATATACGGCGTGGGGTGTTTGGGCATCGTGGGTGGGGATGGGGGGAAGGGGTGGGTGGGAAGGGTGGTTAATATGAGGACGATCAGGTTTGGAGTGGTCAGTGCAGGAACTTTTGCGCTCCTCGGGGCGGGGTGCTATGCCGTGTACGTCCCTATCCCTTCCCATTTGGGCAGAACACAACGCTCACTTCGTTCGTCATTTTAGCTGGGGCTACCCCTTCCTGTACGAGTCCTACCTCTACCACCTCCACCGGCTCGACCACCGGCACAATTTCTCCCCGTACTTCTATCTCACGTACCTCACCTACCCCGCCCTCGTCCCCCTTTCTACCCCAGAAGCCCTGACGCTATGGAGCCGAGTGCTGCGCTCGCCCCTGACGAGCTTCGTGCCCCAGATGGCGCTCGCGCTCGGGACGGGCCTGCTCTTCGGTAGGAGGAAGCAGGACCTCCCGTTCACGTGGTTCGTGCAGACGGTGGTGTTTGTAGTTTTTAATAAAGTATGCACATCGCAGGTGCGTTTTTCCCTTCTTCCTCCTTCCCCTTCATTTCTTAGTTAAACGCGAAAACAAATAGTACTTCCTCTGGTACCTCCTCCTCCTCCCGCTGCTCCTCCCGCGTCTCTCTATGTCCCGCTCCCGCACGTTCGCGTGCGTTGGCGTGTGGGCCGGTACGCAGGCGCTGTGGCTAGGCGAAGCGTACCGACTCGAGTTCCTCGGGCAGGACGTATTTTTTGGTTTGTGGATTAGGGGGCTGGTGTATGTTATAGGGAACTGCTGGGTTCTGGCGCAGATTATGCAGGCCTATAGCTGATAGGATGGTAGAAAATAATGTCGCGTGAGTTGGCGCGTGTTCTGGGGTGCTGTTTGCTGTATATATTAATTTTTGGTTCTAATGAGGTTCATTCAAGTAGGATGGATCGTGGTTTGCGAATAGACATTGAGGCTCATGAGGATATCTATCTGCAGTGGATTTTGAGGCTTGGGAATCATGACAGGGTCAATTAGACGATCCAACGACTACCGGAAGCTCTTCCGTGTCATCGACATCGCGGTACCACAGAAATGGCGGCAAATTGATGCACGGATTACGCGAACTGGAAGAGAAACTGCGCTTTATGTGTGCCACAAGGGAGATGAATATTCACTGAGTCGCAAAATGGGTGCCTTGGACTGCGCGTAGGTAATAACCTTGCCTACTTGCCTCGAAATCGCACGATGACTCGACACGCGATGCAGCACAACACGATCGAGCACGCTGCTCACAAGGCACTGGCACAGACTCAAGTCAGGAGGGACACTTACTGGAACAGACGTCAATATGAACGTAAATCAGAACGCTGCGGCGTAGTCGTACATGCAGTTCATTAGTTATTCGTACAATCGGGGTATCTCGGTGCACATCAGAGCCTACTGGAGCTTCGCATCGATGACTTCCTTGGTGAGGCCTTCTGGCCCGTCGCGGATCTCGATGACTTTGCTGACGTCGGCCTGGAAGTAGCAGATACGTATTAGAGCGCGGGTCAGAGACCGATGCGCGTTGGACCAGGGGAGAGGGGGGGACGCACGGTGTTCTGAAAGTTGAGCAGAGCGCTGGCATGCAGCGTCATCATGCCCATCTCGCTCGTGGTGGGCGACCAGTTGATGAGCACGAGCGGAAAGGACGTGCGCCCGTCCTTGTGCTTGAGCTCGTACGAGAGCACGACGTACCGCGGCGAGTTCTCCGGGAGTTCTGGACACGATGATGAGCAGTCTGCGCGCACACCGACAGTGGGCACGCGCACCTTCTGCGAGCTCCTCGATGGATATGCTGTCGAACTGCTCTACCTCTTCCATGACGAGCTGCGCCTTGTTGATCTTGATGACGAGCGCGGCGCTCCCTGCATTGCGGCGCGCGAAGCGGAACTTGCGGAGCGTGTCCTTGATGGACTGTGGTATATCGACGGTCTGAGACTGGAAGCCATGACAATTCAGTATGCGAGGGGCGGAGGAGAGATGAATCACAGACCATGGAGGAAGAGGGAGGAAGCAGATAAGATAAGCGCGGGGAGTCAGCGGAGGCCGCTGGGCCGGATCGAGTCCCGGCGCCCGTCAGCCCGTTATCAGATTAAGATTAGACCCGACGGAATCAGATCAGGGATGACACAACACATGGAATCGATGTCATTGACATCTCGCCACCACTAAATTCGACCATGAACCAGCGCACGAATACCACGCTTTCGTACTATTAGTTATTCTAGGGAGGAGCACCCCGCACCCCCTTTCCCCTCTTTCCCCTCCCTCGTCCTGGCCCCGCACCATGTCTGCCGAGCACTCGCGAGTCCGCACGTCCCGCTCGCGCCCTGCTGCCTCGAGGCACACGACGTCTTCCTCCGCCCCCTATGTCCCGGAGGCCGAGAGCCTAATTCTCCCCGACGGCCCTGTAGGCGAGGATGCCACGGAAATGCTGAATGATTTTATTCACCCGCACCACAGTGCAGAGGACACCCTTATCGACGGCGATGACCTCCCCAAGGGCTCCAAGCTGCCGTGGTGGAAGACGCCCTCGCCATTGTGGTAAGTCACCCGCGTCATTTGCGATAAGCAATTCTTAATGCATAAACTGCGTTCTTAATAGGTTCCTAATCCTCATCCCCTTCACATCAATCGCCATGTCCGCGACCATAGCGCCCCGCATCGAGATATACACCATGCTTGCCTGCAGCGTGCACAAGCCCGACATCTTCAAGGAGGCCTTTCCGCAAATTGAAACTGACTTCACCTATCTGCGCTCCGGCCGTCATAACTTCGATTTTGATACCAACCACCACATGCCGAGAAACGCCACGCCATTTGAGTGGCAACGCGTCAGCCTGCCGGCTATGAGTAATGCGGCCTTTGGGGCCCTCCGAGCAAATGATACGGATCAACTCCCCCCCAAGGGGCCGAATCTGTGTGCTAGGGACCCGGTCGTGCAAGCTGCTGTTGCAAAGCTAACTGCCAGTACGTGTTTACTCCCTCTTTTTGTCTTTCCTTCGAGGCTCGAAGCCCTTATCTAAAATACGGTCTCGCATGGCGAGGGTACAAGTATAACTTGAAAATTCACGCCACGAGCCTCATGCAATCATTCTATTTCTGTTCTTGCCTCTCTCTCTCTCTCTTGGCAGCTAGCCTGACGTCAACTACCTATCACCTTTTATTGTCCTGTCATACCAATTTATCATCACTTTTAATGCTGACTTATCCGCTACGTCCCTCCAGTGATCGCAACGACCATGGGCGTCCTGAGCTGCGTTACGACGGGCTGGTGGGGCGCTGTGAGTCCCCCTCACACCTATTTTCTGCGGGCCGTCAATTGACCTCCGGGGGCGCGTACTATGTAGTTCTCTGACCGCCATGGGCGGATGCGCGTCATGGGCATCACTATTATAGGTCTACTCCTGACGGACCTGAATTTCATCATAGTTGCCCTGTTCCCGCGACGCGTGCCAGGGGGGTATTGGTTCTTACTTGTTGGGCCTGTTATTGAGGGCTCTATGGGCGGTGCGTTCAGGCATTCATGACACCCAGAAGAATAGTAGCTAACGCGTATACTCGTATATGCGTAGGATTGACTACTGCGGCTGCAGCTATACACGTATACATGGCCGACACAACGACTGAGAGCACAAGGTACCCTCCCTCCCCTTTCTCCACCTCTAAAGTTCTGACCATACTCCCCTCTCCCCGCAGGTCTCGCATCTTCTCCCTCAACCTCGGGCTCCTCTTCATCGGCATGGCCCTCGGCCCTACCCTCGGCAGCCTCCTCATCCGCCTCACCGGCCAAACCCTCTCCGTCTTCTACGTTGGTATGGCGCTGCACACCGTCTACGCAGGCTTCGTGTGGTTCCTCATCCCCGAGTCCCTCTCGCACGAGCGCATGGTCGCGACGAGGGAGAAGTACCGGGCAGAACTAAGGGATGCAGAGAGAGAGAGGGAGGTTAATCCGGCAGTGGGGTGGCTTGTGGGGGTGAAGAGGGTGTTTAAGTTTTTGAGCCCGTTGATGATTTTTGTTCCTGGTGTGGAGGGTGGGGAGAGGCACAATGCGAACCCCTTGAAGAGGCAAAGGGACTGGAATTTGACGCTCATTGCGCTTGGGTATGGGTTTACGATTTCCTTGATGGTAAGTTTTGGTGTTCTTGGTTGTCCGAGGGGAGATGGATGATTGATTTTTTTTTTGTGTGGTTGGGTTTAGGGATCGTATAGTTATAAATTCCAGTATGCTGCGTCTGCGTTTGGGTGGACGTCGGAGACTGTGAGTCCCCACAACAGAGTGTGCTGTGGATAGCATTTTTGTTGACTTTTCGTATGTCTAGCTTGGGTACTGGCTCAGCTTGGTTGGCGCAGCAAGGGCGTTATTCCTCGCTGTCATACTCCCTAGTAAGTTCTTTGTCCCGTTCTGCGGTATGATTTCTCAACGTTGCTATCTAGTATCCATAAAGCTATTCAAACCCAAGCCCGTTATAATCGAACTCCCCCTCCCACCCACCGAGGACGAACTCCCCAGCGAAACACAGCCCCTCATCTCCCACCCCTCCTCCTCCTCTACCCCCCTCCCCCCCATAAAAACCTTCAGAAAAGAAATCCACTCGCCCTCCTTCGACCTTAACCTCGCGCGCGTCTCCCTCTTCATCGATGTCATCGCGTATCTCTTCATGGCGCTCTCCACGCACCCACTGCCGTTCACGCTGTTCGGTATGCTCGGCTCGATGGGCGCGGGGTTCAGCCCAGCGGTGCAGAGCGTGGCGTTGGCGCTGTATGCGAGACGGGGGGGCACGGAGACGGGGAAGCTGTTTGGCGCGTTGAGCGTTGTTCAGGCGCTGAGGTGCGTGTTTTCTGGCTTTTTTGTAATAAGGATTGCTGTGGCTGATGTGTGTTTGGGATTTCACAGCGCACAGATCCTCGGCCCATCGATATACGGCCTCGTGTACATGAAAACCGTCGCCACCTTCCCGCGCGCGATCTTCTTCATGTCCGTCGGCACCGTCTCTGTGTCCTTCGTCCTCCTCACCTTGATTCGGCTGCCGAAAGACGACTCTCCCCACCGCCACGACGGGGATGTGGAGGAGTCCGGGGAGCATGGGCATGAGGGGACGCTTGTAGATTTAGAGGACTCGGAGGAGCCGGAGGAGGGCGGTGTGGGGAGAAAGAGGCATGTTCAGCCGCCGATTGTGACGGTTTGGTCTCCGAGTGATTAGAGTGTTGTTTTTCTCTCCGGTTTTACAGTAACAGAAGACCATCATTATGCAGCATTTCAAAGCATCTCCTATTCATATTCAATGTCTTGTATATCTCGGCTACACTTGTATCCTCCCAGTTTTCAATTCCTAGTGTACTTAGTGTTATTGTATGCATACCGTCCTCCAGCTTCTGCATCCTAATGATTTTCGTATTCTTATGACTTTGAATTCGGGAATATACCTATTATCAAGACAATAAATAGATGATTTTATTATTACGGGCCGTGAAAGCCTTTCTCCTCCAATGCTAACAAACCACAACAGTCTATTTATATACAGTGAAGCACTGAGCGCTGAAGTGTCGTTCCAGGTTTTCGGCGGTTATTGCAAGGTTTGATATGTCTTCGAAGGTTTGACAAGGATGCACCACTAAATCTAAATGTTACTATCTTTGAAGCATGATTCAGGCAACGCTATTTTTTTGAGGCCAGTAGATTGTAGATTGTAGATTGTAGCGATTGCCGAAGCCCTATTCCAACCCAGTTCCGAAAGCAGTACCGGAGAAAGGTATACTTCTGAAGTCAGGGACTTCATGGACTCTCAGATTTGTGGTTAATAGTATCAATTAGAGCCCGCACCGATAATATTTTATTGAACGCCGCAAAGTACACGCAATATTGTGCTAGTCAAGGAAACTGCGGCGGTAAGGGTTGTCCGCAGCGCTTCGGCGGAAATACGATGAGATAGTTATAATTATACCCAGGGCTGTCAACAAGCAAAAGAACGCGCAAACATGCATATGGAGAGGCTTCCTACAACAGCGATGAACAGATTTTTTGCCAAGGTGGCCCTGCTGGCGGCCATGCACCAAATCTTTGACGTCGCGTAACAGAAGGAAGAAGAGGGTTGGAGTAGCGGAGATAACAATGACAAAATACTCAAAGTCCTTTGTGAAGTGACGCGCGTGTCTGAAAAAACGTCAAAACCTGGGAATTAATATCTGGCCAATAAAAAATTAAGAAGCGACCCGCGAGGTGCAGCGTGGATCGTCGCTGAGTTTCCTGAACACATGTGGTCGCGCTGATATCCATAAGTAGGTGCTGGCTGGCAGAGAAAACAAAGGTTTGATTTTGCGATCGTTTTCGGTTGCAGCATCTTCAACACTTGGCAGTCACTGGTACGATTGCCAAGGCCGGCGGCCCGCCAGAATAGACAATGGTGCGCGGTCTCCCAGTGCTACGAAAAGCTGAAGGTGAAGGCTGCCGTTGCACAAAGAAATTTCAAGGTCATTGAGAGTTATATTTGTTCTAGGGAGTTCGATGAGCAAAACAGTGAGTGATGGCATCGACTAAAAGGTCTCTGAAAGTGTTTTGTCTTGCAGGGAGACTTCCGTCCTTAGCATAACAACATTGTAAAGAGGCCAAAATCAAACACGCCAGAAGGTTCAACATCTTTAAACATGATAAGAGACAGACCTTCTGCATGGCCGAGCACTCGCACGATACCACATTGATGCAAGCGACTATCTTCACGCTACCTCTGTCCGGGAGCCGTCCTCGCTGTTGCTTCTATTAGTGGGAGCATCTGGCTGTGCGAAAAGATGAGGTGACTGGCAAGTCCAGTTATTGTTCAATAACAAGGTTCATCGATTTGCTCATAGGGTGATAGGGTGATAGGGAAGCATGGCCACTATCGATGTGGATCAACCATCATGTTGCGGGAGAGTGGCGTCTTATAATAACAGCTCTTCAACCAGAGCCATGCGATTAGCAGAGGCGACATGAGCCTGTCTGACACCTCTAGAGGGATAGGATTGTAAGTACCCACTTTGGT
This sequence comes from Nidula microcarpa, assembly GCA_036937055.1. Lineage (NCBI taxonomy): Eukaryota > Fungi > Basidiomycota > Agaricomycetes > Agaricales > Nidulariaceae > Nidula > Nidula microcarpa. The sequence goes on along the minus strand of JASFDD010000008.1, from coordinate 52,689 downwards.
AACAGCGTAAGTAAACATTTGCTTTGGCGAGACGCACCAGAGCATGAGCACATGGCAGAAAGTTTGCTGACAATGCAATATGGACAACGGTTGAAGCATTTTTTCAATCATCACAGCGGATTCTGTGCTACGAACAATGCGTCCACGTCCAATGTAGCGAGATGAAAGCTGGCCCACAGGCTTGGAAAACATAATCGAAGTTAGTACAGGGAGGAGGTCGTGTCAGCTAGTGGGAATTGAGAAGAACACATCCATCCTTGACGTCTCTTCTAGTTTGCGAAGGAAACGGTGAAGATTTTCTTTGCTTTTATACGGTTAGAAAACTTCATTCTGCAGGAAATCCACCACTCACTTACGCAGTGTACAGCAACTTTGACAAGCATCGCTTGCTGAGCGTCACAGCGAAGCACATCATGTTGACAAATTTCCAAACTTCTCCATTTTCTTTACGAATGAGTACTCAGAGAAACTGCATAAACCTATTTAGCGTTAAATAGCAGAATATCCGTGTGAAGGTCGACACCGCGGGCATGAGGAATTGTTAGCCCATGGAGCAAGCCATATTCCGCGCACACTTGAACGCTTGTCTGTTGATCGCAGAAGAATCAACCATTTCTATGGCGCCGGTGGTTACACCCGCAGGTCTGGTACCAAATGGCTTTAGCTGTAGCTTGTGTTGCAATATACTGATGTATCAAGAATCATCATAAAAACTTGCAGCTTCTGGAAAAGCTCTAAAATGGTGGGCGTAAGAATACATCGCGTCCTCCTCGGAAATCAGGAGTGATCGAACGCACCTCTCTGCATTTCAGAAGTCTCGGAGCATGCCTGTTCTTCAATACAGTTGTTATTCCGAGTCGAGTCTTAGCAGACAGCCCCGAATCGGGTTCACAGCCGGAGAAACTGTTCATTGTGATAGGAGAAACGGTGGCGGGTTCACATACACGACTGTCAATGCGTAGAGTAATTACCTTCCGGAAGTGACGGAGGGGCATGCTTTTGCAAAGGCCCGATTACCTCTGGAACTACTGGTTGAGCAGAGAAGTTTCAGCAACATATATCGCTAGACGGAACGTTGGCGGAGGAATCTTAGGAGAACTGCAGTTCTTCGGACTTCCTTCTCCACATAACAGTGGAAATGGTATGATAACTTCAGAGCATGTGAATTGCACAAGAATGAAAGATATTCGTTTCTCTCGCTCATTTCGGAGAAGCTGAACGTGATCGTTCGAAAAGCTGCAATAGTGATGGAGGACTCAAGTCTACGATTGACGTCAGAAAAGCGTAGGGCTCCCAAAATTGCCACTTACTCTCACACTCATAGAACAAGGAGCCCGGCCGTAGACCGCAGCATAAACAAGGCAAGAACCTGAAGGACCACATTAATAATACGCGCCATATTTTCCAGAAAAAGATGTAGGTTTAATTCTCGTGACTGTAGGTAAGTCGTTGTTGGTAAAACCCAAAGATACGGGAGTGGGTCTATTTGGCAATGATCCAGGAGAACTTATTGGAGGTCAGTGTATGGGACATGTTGATGATCGGGACCGAATTCTGACCTTAAATGGGGGATTTATTTTCCGTTCCCTATTGTGGGGCGCCACTGTCTGTTGGGTTTCCCTCGCTCGGCACTTTTGGGTTCGCGTTCGTCTTCGAACTCACACCAGTGCCCTTACTGGGTTGATCCACATACTCGTATTTGCGAGAATCAAGGGTAAACGTGACTGGTCCCTGGAATGCAGGTGGTCAAAGAGGGGCTGAGATTGTCAGCCCTGCTGAATACCTCGTTTGTCAAGCTGACGTTCATCATGGCGCCGAATCTACCATCTGGAGCAAATCTCTCGTGAGACAAGATACTTCCTAGAAGCGATGAGAAGATTAAAAGCCTACCTTGGATTTTATCTGGCTTGTACGATCTACCGAGCTTATCCAGGAAAGTGGAATACAATTGCCGGGAAGGTTCTGTAGCCTAAAACGACATTATTTGGCAATGGTAGGCGGTGATGGATAACAGATGAGGCGAACCATAGCGCGATGGAAATCTGGCTTGTTGCCCTTCGTCGTGTTTGCCAGCAGAGTAAACTGTGACACACAAAGGATGTCTCCATCAATATCTTTAACGCTAGCCTTCCACATCTTCCCTGGATTGGCTGGATCGGAGAAGACCCGGAGAGACAGGCTGAGAAGAGGACACGACGTCAGTCATGGGTCTCTAAGTTGTTGCTGCGTTTAGTGAGATTCAATGCATGAAGATGGAGGAAATTCGGATGTTATATTTATAGGTCAAAAATACCGATTCGAGTAGATGGTACTAACATCTTGTTGCACAGTGTCACAACATCGGACTCAGTATCGTCTGTCCTGAATTTGAGTGATGAGATGTGATGCGAAATGGTGGCTTCAGAAAAGAAAACAGACCTGATCCTATGCCAACAAGAACCATCAAGCCTTGCGAGATTTTAGATATCACTTCGTTGTCGACTATCGCAGCATGAGTGGGGCAGTGAGCGTCTTCTGCGGCCATGGTGCTGAGAATCGACTCTTACCCGCCACAGAAGCAGACGAAACACGTTGTACAACAGCGCGCATTGCCAGATAGAGTGTGTGCTAATCAAACCTATCGGGGTATTGAGGGGTAACTAGAATCCTTGAGTCTGGAAGCCAGTCAGAGTGAGACGGGAGGAGAACAGGAGAAGAGAGCAATTCCGACCAGATGGCAGGCTCAACTTCTCAAAATTAGAACAGACTCCACCACGTGACATGTCATTATCAACATCTTCCCGGCGGTCCGGCATTTTCTCACTGCTTCTGCCACTCTCGGTCATTTCAGAGCTTACCTCCAGTCTCTTTTGGTTCTATCTTTTCAAAAGCATTGCTTTTTCTCGCTTAAATGGATTCTGTGGTACTGGAGACGAGCTTGGGAGACATTCAGCTAGAATTGTACTGGGATCATGCACCTAAAGTAAGCCAATGCTTTGTTGCACAGCTGAGCATGTTTGAGCCCGGTCGTGGGCTTTATAGACGTGCAAGAACTTTGCAGAACTCGCGAAAAGAGGATACTATAATGGGGTGGTATTCCATCGCATAATAGCCGTGCGTAACACTGGTCTTGAAGTGCCAAATTGGTGAATGCTAACCCGTGCACCGAACAGGATTTTATGGTCCAAGGAGGTGATCCTACTGGTACGGGGCGAGGTGGCACCAGTATTTATGGACAGAAGTTGTGCGTAACCTTAACGAGTACTTTATTGGAACGCTAACAGTTGTGAACCAATCGCATTCCTGTCAGCCAGGATGAAATACATCCCGAATTAAGATTCACGGGAGCAGGAATACTAGCGATGGCAAACTCGGGCCCAAATACCAATGGTCAGTCGTTCTCAATGTACGTCCGGTGTTTATCCGCTCACTGCTTATCCTGTGCCATCCATCCCAGGCTCTCAGTTTTTCATCACGCTCGGCCCCACACCTTACCTGGACAACAAGCACACTATTTTTGGGCGGGTAAGTTCGGGAATGCGGGTTGTTCAACGTCTAGGCGCTGTCGCTGTAGATGCTCAAGATCGGTGAGCTATCGTGTTCTTTTCTGTCTGACATATGTAGCGATGCTGATTGGACGCTGTTTCTAGCCCACGAGAAGACGTGAAAATACACAAAGCTCGGATTGTTTGACCCAACCTAAGGGATGAGCGCGTCGATCACTACCTTCACCAAGTTCATTCCGCGCGGTCCTCCTTGCACTATCACTTGACGCGATGTATTTACGACCGCGTCGCCTTCTTCAGCCAGTTGAGCTCTACATCTGTATTTTTTGTTGCTTTGTAACATCGTCCCTTGCAATTGAATTGGAGACATACTTTTTTTCGCAAGCTCTCTCCATTTCATCATCTTGTATAGTTCCCGACAAAGACACCGAGCGAAGCATCCACCACGGCTCCGAGAAGTCCTTCTTCCCCTGATTATCATCGCCTTACCTCCTCAACTCTGTTATACGCCTTCGGCTGGACGTGCGAAGCCCTGCGAAAAGTAGGGGCTGGAGCGCTTATTTCTTGTCAGCGTAAACCGAGTATAGCAGGCATCAGGTGAGCTGCTTTTCACAAGGCGTCGTGGACGTCCACAACGCTGGTGTTGCGCCTGGGATTGCGAGGCCCATTATGTCTACATGCGCAGTATTCGACGATCGTACTGCCCACTCCTTCGCGTGGTGGGCCGCACTGCCCGACCTCTCATGGGGACCGACTGCCCACGCCGGGTCTCCTCGTCCTTCTAGATGATGGCGAACATACGTTCAGACACCAATCTCCACGTGTAATTAGCTTGTCGAAGATCGCAATAACGTATGATGAGTCCAACCTGGTCGTGCTCTTCCATGTGCTGAAAGATAGACACTGAGGTGTTGTGGATCTTCGCCAGATACTTCCGGAAGACAGCCTATCAGTACCCTCCAGCGAGGTTCCACTGTAGAGGGTTCTGCTCTAGAGTGCCTCGGGCTTCTCTCGCGTTTACAATCTCAGTGGGGTAGGGATCTTTGCATTACAATTCCATTTCAGAGTGGTAAATAATAAGTCTGGTAACATGAGTCAGGCGAAGCTAACTAGAACACCCGTCCAGCTGAGACTACAATGAAGTAGGAAGAACGAGGCAACGAGGGCAACCCTATGGAGACAAAGCGGTCATTAAGTACTATGAATAGCCATACAGTGAGTGAGTGAACGAGGAAGTGAGGAAGTAACAGGTGGGGAGAGAATGAAAAAACGACGAGGAAGAGAAGAGAAACGGAAACCCATTGGATCCACGCGAGAGATAGAGATACAGTGAATGGAGGCTACTAGTCATACATCTCATTATCGTCTACGCTGCGCAGGGTTTCGCACCCGAGGCCGTGTAGGGGTTTCGTCATTCGAAGGGAGCGTCCTCGCAGCAGCACCGGCGGACGAGCTTCCCGCACCAGCGGCACCCGCAACCGTCCTCCGTACAGGGGGAGCAGCAGCAGCTGCACCGCCCCGCGTTGTTGTCGATCTATGCTGCTGCTGGCCCGTATGAGCCGCTGATGGACCTCGCGTGCCCGTCGGTGCACCACTGGAAGTGGAGGACGCGCCCGTGGCACCGGGTGCGGAGGCCCAGCGCGACGCCTCCACGCCCTCCGGGACCATGGATTCGGGATCCGAGTCCGGCGCGGGCCGCTCGCCCAGGGGCCCGCTCCCACGGCGCCGGTGCCTTCGCACCTGCTCCTCCTGGTCGATGGCGATGTCCAGAGACTCGGACTCGGACGGGACGAGATCTTGGTCCATCGCATCGACGTCCGCCTGTTCCTGCTCGTCGTCTTCCTCTTCTTCTTCTTCTTCGGGCTCGTCTTCGTCTTCCTCCATCCCCATCCCCTCTACTCCCACCCTTGCCGCTGTCGTCATCCGCCGAATCCGCAAGCTCGCCTCGTCATCGTCCTCTTCTTCCTCCCCACTACCTCCATCATCGTCGTCATATATGCCACCCGGGGGCTCGCCCAGCCAATCCTCATCATCCTCGTTTCCAAAGTCCCACACATCCAGCACTGTCGCGTCACCGCGGTTGCTCGCAGCAACGCACCACCGGCCCTCAAACACGACCTGCCACACACCCGTGATATTCGTCAGCAGGTCTCTTACGACCGTCCCGTCGCGGATGTTCCACATCTTGAGGTTCCCGTCGGACCCGCTGAGGACCTTGAATTCGTCGTGCTGGAAACATGTGATCGCCCCCGTGTGTGCGGCGAGCGTGTGTCGCAGCTCGCCCGTGTCCGGGTCCCAGATGCGCAGAGTCGAGTCGGCGGCAGCGGAGACGAGGTGCGAGGGGGAGAGACCGAGCAGCCCGACGAGCGAGGTGTGCCCTGTGAGTGTGTGCTGGCATTGCCCGGTCTGCAGGTTCCAGACACGCACGGTGCCGTCCATTGAGCCCGAGCAGGCTTGATTCCGCCCGAGATCGAGTACGACGCTGTATACTAGTAGACGTAGAATTATGGTGCCATAGAATAAGAGAGGGGGAAATTCCATGGCAGTTAAAGAAAGACGAAACGTAGTGCTCACCTTTCTGTGTGTGCCCGACCAGAACCCACTTGCACTTGCCAGTGATGATGTCCCATATCCGCACGGTGCAGTCGTAGCTTCCCGATACTAGCGTCCGGCCGCGGGCAGCGAGAGCCCTCACAGCGTGGTCGTGGCCTTCCAGATGAACTCTATGATACGGATTCTCGTCGGCATCCTGTACGTCTTTCCAGTTAGTGGGGGAACGCAGAACGAGCAGCCAAAAGTACACATACACACACATCCGCCGGATCCGCCTCCGCATCTTCCGCCCCGACACACGTATACTCCGCCTCACCGTCGCGTGGGAGCGTCCACACCCTGAGGGAGTGGTCCCTGCTCCCCGTGACAATCAGCGGCCGCTTGGGCCACTTCTCCCGCGTCACGAGGCCGCCCTCGTGCTCGACGTCGACCATCTCGGGCTTGACGATGGCGAGGCACCGCACGGTGCTCGTGTGCCCGCCAAAGACATGCGTGCACCGGCCGGTGGTAAGATCCCATATACGCACGGTGCGGTCCGTCGAGCCGCTGACGAGGGTATCTTTAGTGGCGGCGAGGGCCCACACGCCACCCTCATGCCCCTCGAGGGAGCGCAAGAGCTCACCGGTGGTGGGGGAGTAGACATGGATAGAGTGGTCGTCCGACGCAGAGATGATGCGCCCGTGCGAGAAGACGAGGCAGGTGACGACGGACGAGCCGTGCGCGGGAAAGGAGACGTGCCGTGGCTCGGGGTTGCTTACCCAGCGCGTGCGTGTGAGGTGGCGTGACTTGAAGAGGATCTTGTACGGGTGCGGGAGGGGCAGGGGGCTCGGGGGCGCGCGGCGTCGACGGGCGTAGATGGATGCGGCGAAGGCGTGCTCCGACTCGCCGCCGAACCAGATCTTGGTGCTCTTGAGGAGATCGCGCCAGAGGACGGGGTCGGAGTCGATGATGGCGCGCCAGGAGCGGGAGACGCGCGAGGCGCGGGCGAGTGTAGAGAAGGGGAGGAAGCTAAGGATGTGCGAGACGAGTTCGGCGGGGAGGAGAGTGAGGAAGTCGCGCGCGAGCGTCGGGGTTAGGACGGAGTGTAGCGTGCGCAAGACGGGGAGCGGCGAGTGGCGCAGGAGGGTGAGCAGAAAGTGCGATTGGAGCTGGGGGGGAAGGTTGGTGAAGTGGTTGAGGAGAGAGGGGAGCGTCAGGAGGGTTGTCAGCGAGAGATCTGGCTGGAGGGGGTGCGTCGCCTGAGGGTGGCTTGGCTGGGGGGACGACGCCCCACTCGGCGGCGCCGACGGCCAGATCGTCTCCGGCGGTGGCGAGCCGTGTGGGGAGGGTAGGGGCGAGGGAGGGGCAGCGGCGTTGACGGTGGATATCTGTGGCAAGGGCGTGCTCCGCGCCTTCTTCCGCGGAGGCGCCGTGGCACTCACACTAGTCGGCTCAACGCCCTCCATCATGCTCTCGCTGCTGTTGTGTGCCCTTTTACGCCCGTATCTTTCTACAGCCTCCGCCAGCCCCACGACCTGGTTCGCATCGCCCTCCTCGTCGCGGCGCAGCATGCGCCACCCCTGGCCTGCAGCGAGCTCCTGCTCCTCCTGCATGTCCTCGTCCCCGGCATCGCCGTCGCAGAAGGTCGCGCGTGCGCCGCCGGGAAAGACAAGAGGGAAGTGACGCAGGGACTTTGGGAGGCTGGCCTGTAGGAGGGGGTAGTTCTTGGTGTCATCAGGCAGGGCGGGGGGCGAGAGGGGTGGGGGGAGGTAGATGGGGGGATAGGTGGTCGTAGTCGTAGTCGTAGTGACGATGCTGTGGCTCGATGAGCACGGGGACGCTATAATAGTCGCGGAATAACATACGTAGTGGTATTCACTGCCGGCTGGAGGACGAGGACGGGGCGGTGGTTGGTGGCCATGGTGGGTGAGGACAACCAGGAGTGCGGCAGGAGTGCCCAGGAGTGCAGGAATGCTCGTAACACCACTGGTAATCCACAAAGCAGTGGCTGTGCCAGGCAGGCGCGTACGAGCGGAGTTTGCAATTTCAAGCACCTCGCTCACCGTGTTCATCACCGTGCTGCTCGCCACAACTCCCATCTCGACCCTGCGATGTACCTTCAGAGGGTGTACGATGTGCGGAGAGCCTAATTTCCCCTCCTTCCTGCCGGGAACTTATACCCGCTCAACTGATCGCGATCGGCGACGAGACACGTCCTGAGACATTTGCCGCATACAAAAACACGTCCCCAATTCACTGCTCGAACTCAGCCTGGAGTGACCCCGCCTGAAACCACACACCGATGGTCCTCCTCCTCACCCTCCTCGTCACTTCTGAGACGCTCGTTGTATTGCGCGCGCGAAATCTCATTCATTCTCGTGTCTCTCTTCAAGTGACGTTATGCCGTGGACGTTGATTGTAGCATTGGTGAAATGTCGACTCATGGTCTCGCGTCTCGCGTCGACGATGAAGCCAACAATGACATTGTTATCTCCTCTGGTGCTGTTCACGGAAAATAGACATTTAAGAACAAGAAAATCCACCAACCAGAATCTGGGAATACCAAACTCGAGAAGAACATGACCTGAACGCCATATTTATCCCACAGGTCAACTAGTTCCATGCGCACGCGACCCTTGCTACGTCGAGGACTCTAGGTGCTATGGTATGCCTCTGCTCGACTTCTATTATCCATTTGCTTCTACTCACACAACTTCAGTATTTTCTTTCCTACAGGACGTGAAATCACACCACAAGAGCTTGGAAAGACCCTTTCTACCTCCTCAGCACTCGTGCGAATCTTCAACCCAGAACTTGATCGCGACGGCGCGCGTACTCCCACCGCGCGCCCTATTGTCTCGGAAAACACGACACGCCTCTGAATCACTGAGTTTCATCCACTCCCCGCCCTCTGACATCCGACCCTTGGCGATCTGCGCGAAATGACCCGCCTGAAACAGTGATCACCCCCCCCCCCCCCAGCCTGTGCTCCTGTCGTGCATAGCTTGGGCCCGGATCGACGCCTGTTTCACGAGTCTGTTTCTCTCGGAACTTAGAAGGAGGTTTTGTCGCTCTCGGAAAGAGAATTCTGTCTCTACACTCGGAAGGAGGGTGACATTAATCCGTGGGTACGCGCGTCAACTCATTCCTACGTCAAGGCAGGGTGTCGAATCTTGGTTGATTCGGACAGAAGAGCATTCCAGCGTTTGCGGTGAACGTGAACGGTCCGATAGCCTTTTGATTCGAGCGCTCTGGTGTTGCTACCCTGAGCATGGATAATGAATTCACCCACCCAAGAAGAAAATGTGATGCTGACCCCCAAGCAGCGAGCATCCTTGATCTATCCCACAGCCAACCGATACTATTGTCCCATGGCCATACACCTTTCACGACGAAGATACCTGGTCCGCCTGCTACAAGGACGTCCTATCGCCATCCTTCATTCTTCGCCCTCGAAGCAAATCCTGCGAATCTCCACCAAGAATCATGGTCTCAGAACCTGATCCCGAGACCGCAAGCAGTCCCTCTATGCCGGGTCCTTGCGCGTCTCGGTGGCTCGAACAATCACCTCTTCCTCCGTTACACGTTCTCGCCTTCGCGTATTCTATTGCGAGTAGCCCACGTCTACGTTACGAGACTCTTTTTCGGGGGGAGAATATTGTTATACCGTGGGTGTGCCCGCCGATCCACTGCCGCACTAAATGAATGTCGACTTCCGATTCAGACAGGCAAGTAAACGACCATGCTAACGTTGACGAGGAACGTACGCGTTGATTTTCCCGCCGGTAACTTTTGGTTAGAACTCTGGCGCTAGTGTCGGCGGTACGGAAACCACAGCGGCAACCATTCCCTGTTACAGCTTTGTGAATATGTTATCGAGAGGTCGATCCCAGAACCTGATCCGAGGCTGTGAGCAGTCCCTCTACGTCGGGTCTTTGCACGTCTCGGTGGCTCGAACGGTCGCTTCTTCCTCCGTTACACGCTCTCGCCTTCGCTTCTGAGACGCGTACTTACTCTATTGCGTGTTCCCCGAACCTCGGCCCAACTTCCCGTTCATCATCCAACCAGGTCGTGCGAATATCCCACCCGAAGAAGCGTGACGCCAAGCTATCCCACAGGCGGCGTATACTGTCATCCCGTGAGTATCGCCGCTCGCGACGAGAACGTCCTCCTCTATATTCCGTATTCGAGTTGTCCATCGAGCCCATGCTGTGTACTTGCCCAAGCTTGACGTTTGCTTTTCTACAGGCAACTGCCAGCAGCGTCAAAACAAAGCAGAGATAGCATCCCTCATTACTATAGGCCTGCGAATCTTCGACCAAGACCGTGATGTCGAAGGCCGTGAGCAATCCCACCTCAAACAATAGCCTCTTCTTCCGTTGCACGCTCCCGCCTTCGCTTCTGAGACGCGTACTCTATTGCGCGTGGCTCGCGCCCGAAATAAGGTCTGCTTTATGAATCGTCTGTCGTGTCTTCCGCGGAGGGAGGGGCGTTAGACCGTGGGTATGCCCGTCGGCTCAGTGTTGCGTCAAGACAGAATGTCCATTCAGACGGGATCGTAGCGTTGGCGGTGAACGTTGCTGATGGGCCTCATTAGCTCTTGATTAGAGCTCTGACGTTAGTATCACCAGCCCGGCTAATGAATGCTTTTTTAAAAATAAAAAAATCCCACCATTGGCCAACCAGAACCTGCGAATATCCCACCAAAAACATGTTGCCGACTCGCGCCGTAATTTATCCCACAGCCAACAAATATTGTCCTACCGTGGGTGCACATATCTTGTCATGAGGACGTCCTCCCGCTACCTCCCTGCTCGAGTTCTACCTTCAAGCACCTACCATACGTACCTCCACCCAGCATCTCCTCCAAGCCCTTTTTCCTTCAACCACAGAACGCAAAATCAAATGAAAAAAGTCTATCCCTCCATGCATTGACAGCCTTGCGAATACTCCCTCTGAGAACATGATGCCGAGGCCCGTAATCCCACCGTGTCTGATACACGCTTTCGACGATTGCCAGGCTCGCCTTCGGCTCTCGGGCTCGATCGTGATCACAACCTAAAAAAAAACCTGCCAACCCGGTACTTTCGTTATGTGCTTTGAGCACTTTTTTCACCAAGAGAGCTGTCAAGCGAACTACTAGGATTAACGACATTATATTGCTGCTTGACGCGCCGCAGCATCCTGGGTGTCGTTTTCTTTCGTAATTTCGCGATTGGACGCGTTCCGGCCAATAATGAGGATGGAATAATACAGGCCTTTCGACAATCATAAACGAGAACGCCGCTGTCACCGCTGGTCCCGCTCACGACTTGGGAGAGCATACACGCATTTCTTCCATTTATTCTATTCTGTTTCCAAACCCTTATCGCCGTGAGCCTTTCCTCCAGCCCAACCACCACAGTCTATCAGTCTGCCCCCCCTCCGCAGTCAATGCCAAGGCCTTAATCTCGCTCCTCACTCCTCCCCCTTCGCTATACTATCGCACACTCCCTCCAGTTTCCCCCCGGTATCTGATAAACCGGAGCCTCAACCGCTGCGGGGCACCTAGACAATTCAAATATTCAATAATCCTCTCCTGCCCTCCGCAGGCAAGGCGAGCGCTCACCCAACCTAAAACCGCCCATCTTCCAACACGGGGCATGCCAAGCCTGGATGTCTCCCGCGCCTTAGCAGGCATATTTAACCTCTTGGGTCAGACTCTGCTTTCTTGTCCTGGCTTGGGTACTTAGGTGCTTGTCCCACCACCGCGACATGACGTTGCGCCGTCAAGCGGAACTGGAGTGATGCCTTCCCGTCGCCGTCTTCCTCATTGTGACCCCTGACCGACGCAGGCGCGCGTGACCACTTCTCCCTCCCTCCCGTCGTGCTGGAGACAAGAATATACCACCACTGGTTGTACCCGTGACCGCCTCCCTCCGCCCCCGCCGCGGATATTGCATATTTGGACGGGGAAAGGGCACTCGCGGAGTACACCACCCTCCGAGTCCGTGTTCCTATTTCTCCCTCCCTCCCCCTGAAAGTCGCCGGTCCTTCGAAGGTCTGATTTGGTGCATATCTCAATCTCTGCATCTGCCTGAGCAATCTGCCGCTTGGGCTTCTAGTGTGCAATCTACCCCGCCGCATCTAGCATCTATCTATCTATCACGATTCACGTACGTATCGTGCCTTCCCTTCCTTTCCTTCCTGCCTCCTTCCTAAAAATACGCAGGAGGGCTGAGGGGAACGAGCAGGATAGGAGGACTCGTGACACGCTCAAGCACAACACCTTCCAAGGAGGGGCTGTCCACACTTTATTGTTTCCCCTTCGAGGACCCTTCACCCTCCGTCTTCTGCGGCGTCTTTCTCTCCGCCTTGGCCTTCTGCAATCTGTATCTCAAGGCATGGAGATCGTCAATCGTCGAAAAGTAAAAATACGCAGGTACCCCTCTCCTGATTACGATCCATTTTACCTGAATTGGTGACAGCCAAGGCACCTTCCCTTCCGTCAAGTCAAGATTCGAGACGAAGATGGGGCTTACTGCCGCCGCACAACAAACACATACGTAAGTACGCTTATTCGCTGTTCGTCTTCCCTTCCTCCCCCCTGATTTTTAGTGAATCAGGATCGCGGTTACATATTAGCCATCTACTTTCCCGCCGGCCGCTGGGTTTGTTTTTGTTCGTCGTCGAAATTGCCGCGACGTTCTTCTGGGAACGCTTCCCATTAAGTACGTTAATTATGGACGGCAGCATGGTGGTCTCTGTGGCGGGATCCTGTATGCGGGACTCCGATAGAGAGAGAGGAGGCTCAGCAATATCCTATTCTTCGCTGTGGCGGAGGACGTCTACCCCTGGACCCTGAACGGAACCCTCGAAGTGCAGGGCAACTTACCCCGCTCGCCCCGCTGGGATGACGTTGTTGCTTGAATCCAGAAGGCGCCGGACGACAATAAACGATAATCTTCCGAGGCTCGAGCGGCTACCTACCCCAGCCAGAAAAATATAACCCCCATCACGCCGACACCAAGGATTCGGCACGCCAGCAGTACGGGGCGTAAGTACCCTGCGTTTGGGCTCCTCTCGACGAGTGCGTTGGGCGGATCTCATGGTCGTGATTGACTATTAGGCTGGGCTCAAGAGGTTGGACAGCGATGTCACGGAGAGGAGGCGATCATTCGCCTAATCTGCCTGCCATACTCGAACTTGTAGATGCTTGCGGATCATGGGGGATCGACAGGGCTCGCTCGGGGTGGTTCGGGGTGGTTCAGGGTGGTTCCCAACATATTATCGCCAAGCACAGGAGGACTTAGCAACTAAATCACCGAAACACTTGTGCCTTCGAGTCCGAGTCGTCTCTCCTTACACCAACGATGACGTTACCCCCTTGTTGCAACTCGTTCCGAACGCGCTTTATGTCCGTGCTGGGATAGCCTTGGCTTCTTGATGCGCTAACCTTCCGAGCTTCTTTCTAGCGGCGCTGATAGCTAAAACGGGTGTATATCTTCCGTCCTTCTAATATGTTGTGACTATTGAAGTCAGTTGAACTGTGCAGGGTACACTTGTGATGTCATTCATCGGGCACCCCCAGGGCATTTGCCACCAGTCGCCAGTACACTGGCGGCAGAAATATCGTGCTTGTCGGAGATGGAAGCCGGCATCGATAGCATGCATTGTATACTATACCTCTGCATCAACAGGTCTCATAGACCGGAGGTGGATCACTGCTCACTCCATCGCTCGTCCTCGGTATATCAACCTTCTGTCGGAGTTTCTTGCCTTTGGACACTGCTCAAGTCTTATAAGATGGCTTGGGAAAACTAAAGATGTCTATGTATGTGGACCATGGCTGGCGCAGTCTTGAGGTTGCTCTGTTACGGATGGTCCCTTCATCTCAGCTCTGCCACGATGGCAGTCCAGCAGAGGTGTCCCTAGGCGTACAGACCGCGAGTCCAAGACGCTCTATCAAATCGTGAGACAGGAATATCCGCACCCCCGCATGCATTCATTTGCAGCTCTCACCCTTTCTTCATAATCATTTATAACTCTCGTAACATCTCGGGGACTTTATGGAGGATCCTTGTCTATTGGCAAGAAATCTGGATATCTTCAAATGCGTGTTTGTGGTATCTCTTCTATCTAGAGCCGCTGCCAATTATGACTCATTCTAGTATCTGCACATCCATACACACTGTTCCCACTGCATCCAGCGAGACGCTCTCACTAGCGTGTCTTTCATCTATGTCCTCGCATCGCTATGAGTGACATGTGAAGCCATCTTTCAGTCGCTATGCTCCAACGGACGCCGACTCTTATTATTATGGTATCGCCTAAAAATGTACCGCAGTCGGCATAGCCCTCAGTCGCTCTTTCTCTCCCGTGTCATGCCGCTCAAATTACTATTCTGGAAGCGCGCCTCGCGAGATGAGTCTCAAATGTGATTTGCGCTGTCCAAAACAGGCTTGACAGTTCTATCCGTTGATATTCTCATCTTGCGTGTTACTACTGGGGTTTGCTCCCAATCTTGGCACTTGATGGTCTGTCACTCCTGGGATGTTAACTGATTCAAGATTCGAATTTCTTCTGCATATTCTACCTTCTAATTCATTACCGCCTAACATGCACTGCAACATCGGGAAATATGATTTGAGACAACGCTTACGGCTGCATAGCATACGGACTCTCTATCATTGTGTCACTGCTAGGGAAGCTTTATTGACCAAGCCTGACTCTTCCGTCAACGGAAGCGAATGTCCGTGTTCCTGTTCTCGTGGTTTTCTGGGGGGACTTTTCTTTTCTGGTTCTTCTCAGGGCATGCGCGGTTCTCGATTTCTCCGCAGAAGCGCAGTAACTGAGAAAAGACATGGTCCAGTGCGTATCGCTGTGCCGCAAGGAGGTCGTCATTCAATCCGCATCCGAGTCGGCTATTGCGGATTGATGAGCTTTTTTCTGAGCGGTTGATACGTAGCACCAATCTACACATCAGTGACTCTCCCTCACGAGCAGGCAGAGGTGAGTTATCTCTCATAGCGTGGCGGTGCCATTTTGTGTTTCTCGAGGTTCTCACCCACACCAACCAATCCCATGCACGGGTTGACATACGATGACCGCCGATTGGAGTACTGCGATCTCATTGTCTGCTCTTTCAGGTTCCCACCTTTCGAATTTTTGGGCTGCAAGCTTTGACCATTGGGATATCTGGTCGGTGCTCCTACCGCCTGCGCAGCGATTTAAGCCCGTGCTGTGTGAAGTTGAGATTTCGGTTCTTAATCTTGACAAGCATCGAGCACACCATGATCCTCGAGGGTGACCTGACAATACTTGTCGGCTGATCTTGCAAGCGCAAGCCCTCGCTCGTACATGAAAGACCCCGAGCCAATGACGTTACTTGATTCGACCTTGGCGTCCTGTGGGTGGGCATTTTTAGGTATTTTTCACACTCGCATGGAGGTATTGTCGACTTGTCGAGAATACTCTTACCGGTCAAATTATCCCATTTCTAAATAGGCAACACTGAGCGTCGTATTTGGGATCGAGTTCTGAGCATGGATCAAATGGTGCGTGCTGATTTTCTTTCGCCTTACAAGCTGCTCCGATGCTCTCGAGTGATTACTTCCTCTCAGATGGAAACGTAACACTGCATTTAAGACATTACGACTACGACTGTCTCTTCTTTGCCAGTAATGTATGATATACCTGTCTGATATTATAGGTGCGTGTGTGATGCTAATATCTAATTTCGTTCTTACCATTCTATGCCTTCATATCATCACATGATTGTAGGCGATCCACAACATTCATGGCAAGTCATGTATCGGAACTCGAATTGATGAATTGATGGTGTGAAGTTATAATATACTTAACGAGATCTACAGCTTTTCCGTGAGTGTCGAACTTCTTCTCATTTTAGAAATTGCAATATACATGTTGCAGCGAGTCTATAAGCGATACTGCAAAGATACAAACGGCAGAGAAGTTGTGAAGTCTATTCGGCCTGGTACAATCTCTTCGACTGCATCGAGCTTAGTCTTTCGCCTGTTCTGGTATCTTCCCGAAAATGTAACGTTCTCTCCAACTGGTGGGAATGTCTTCATTAGGGCTGCGATTCAACATAAACTTCTAATCGGGCTTCCTTTTTCCCAGAACCACGCGAGACATTTACACGTCTCTCGAGCATCGTATCTACTTCCCTCGCCATATCTCTTTGATATCGCTCTATGCAAGAGGCAGTGGTTCTTGAGCTGCCGAGCATCTGCGCTAGACGCGGACGGGTACGCTCACATTTTAATAGGTTGGTTGCCTTAATCAGTCGCGTCCCGGCGTTTCCGCATAACAGTCAAAATCCCTCGGTGTCTTCTGGCAAAGATCACGTAAGGACTACGCAAGTATATTTATGTTTAAACATCAATCGTGTTGCAATACTTAATCTAGCAAAATGCCACACTGAGTCCAACCTGCATAACCATACCTGTGAAGATGTCTTTTATTCGAGTGTTCATTCATCGCAGTAATGGAGGCAACACATCGTACGTCCTAGTCCTTTCCTTACGTTTTTTACGTTTATACTCGTGTATTTCTTTTAATTTGATTCGTACATCGTTACTGACTTCCTTCCAGTTTGCGCCTGTACTTTTGTCCATTGAATATTATTTCGATACCGGGCTATTTGCCTTGTTTGGACTACCTACCGGGCTCCAGCTTTGAAGACAGGATATATTTTCTTTCCGCATTCTACTGTTTGTACCTTGTGCAGCCAGATTTCTCCCGATGCAGGGTGCTACAATTCCGAGATTATCTTTACTCCGATGTTAAATTTGCATGCTCCATAAGCGTGGCGAAGTACGCATGGTCATGTACCATGGATTCCATGTAAGTTTAGGAATATCAGAACGGTTTCCCGGAGGCGGATTGTTTTATGACGGCAGCCATGAAAAAGCGACTCGTTCACACCAGCGTGGGGGATCCAACACTTGTTCCAGTTACCGTCACCTTTAAATTCCCTACCGCATTCAGCCTTTGTAGAACATCGGAGACGGCTTGTGCTAAGTTGATAACCGCAGTCGCTCCTTCCTTATGCCGATTTAAAATGTGTTTGTAGAGTCTAGTTCACTGGAATAGAGGAGAATAGTTATAAAGGCAGAGCTCTAGTAGTCCGGATGCTTAGAGGTGGCACACGCATGAGAAGGGCTCACCTCTATGCATTTTCGGTTAAATGGTAACCTGGCAAACTTAGGAGAGTACTAATAATGGGAAAGCATATGGAACAGCTTCCGATAACGCATTTGTGGGATAGGAGATGTCGCCAAATATCTGACGCCACTGGGAAGAAGCAATAGAAGAAATGAAAGCGTATGCAGAAAAATACGGAGAGCTCACCGAAGTCGAATTTTCTGGGACCAACGAGATCTATCATAGGAGACACTGGGCTAATGAAGAGAAGTCCAATGTAATGTCATAAATAATTGTAACGGAAACCAGAAACAACGTACTGAAATGGACACCTAGAGAAGAGGCTAGGCTTCACTGACTAAAGGTTAATTAAAGCTCCAGCAATGCTAATGACTTGTGATCACGGCATCTCCAGAAACATTCAGAGACTGCTCGGATGTGAGCGACTAGTTCACTGAAGGGAAAGTGATGCGTGTCGATCGCACCTTCAAGATCGTTCTGGTCCACATGGTCGAGACCAGCTTGCAAAGCGCGGACCTGTATGGGTTTATTACAACATCATCCAATAGTCCCTTCCAATTCTTTGGGTTAGAATACCGAAGTTTGCCTAGCATTGGCAAGTTCTACCGTTCCAAATTGTGCTTATCGCTGAACGGGCGCCTTGGTAAAGCTATCCAGTGGTTTGGGCTCGTAGTCCTGCAAGAGCCAAGGGTTTCGTCCGTCACCACGTTGCAGCAACTTCCGATACTGTATGTTGATTACCACTGTGACTTCAATATTCGATCCATGATTCTTCAACTTGTAGATGTGTAGATGTTAATTTCCGCTTCTCTATGTCGAATACTACAAAGAATTTGTCCGAGAAACCCGAAAATATATCAAGGAAGTTAGCAAAGGTGCCTAGACAAATATAGCATTGCAAAGTGCACATACCGGCCACAACGTTAGGAGCAAGCCCGGCGAGTTCTCTATCAAACTAGATAGCTCGGCCCCCGAAGAATTCGAAGCATCGAGAGTTCGCCGTTCGAGATCGAGCTGAATGCCCTCGCCTGCTGAGCATATGTATCTTGACCGCATTCATGATAATATTACGTTATTGGACAGACGTGTCGGGCCTGCGGCATCTTGTCCAAACATGAAATTTTCGTATAGACTACGCAATGCACAGTTGGCCGAGGCCGCGTTTGCAAGGCCGCGTGAGAGGCCGCTGCACCCTAACCGCCGAGGGGAGATCCTGATTCCTGAAGCTGACCGAAAAAGCGAATCGCTATCAGCGCACATGAAGATAGCAAGGCTTTGATTGACACCTACTCGGGAAAGGTGATGTCCAGAAAGGGTAGGAACTGCATGGCATTTTTCACTGGCGCCTCGTAGATTAAATATGAATGACATACCTTTCGTACTATCTTGCTTTTCTATCGGAAATCTCGTAACGACATTCCCAGAAAATTGCAAGACACGAGGCTTTAGAGGAGCGAAAACCTGAGCACAGTCGTCCATGCCGTAAACTTGACTTCACCAAAAAGGAAGGATGAGATAGTATGTGTGTGGCTTTGCTTGGTTCGGAAGCTCGAACTGACAAGAAGCTGCTTAAGCACATGTATGTCACCGTGAACTGGGAATTTCCCTCCACAACAGTAGGTATGCATGTGTATCAAAAAGTCGTGCTGGAGTGTAAGCCTCTATTACAATCAGGAAGACGCGGTGATAGCAAACATACGCTCCAAGGGCCGATCATAACAGATGACGATGAAGACAGTCTGTTTCGTGAAATAAGCAACTTCAAAAAGTTCAAGAACAAAATGAACTTGCTTATTGTAAGGGCCATTATCGAGATATGCCTATCTTTTTTTATCGAGTGGAGTGGGCGAGTTAACTGGAATTGACGGTTTAATTTGGACAAAGAAGATCCTCAACGAACTCAATGGCAGTAAATCATGAGCTTCGACTTTGAGAAGGTAGGTTTGAGGGTGCGCTAATCACTAGATAATGGAGATCAGGCATTACTAGTCAGATAAAGGACCAGAGAATAAATGAAATGCCTAGTTACGAAACGCGGGTCCGAATACAAGACGACAATCCCGAGAAAAAGCGTGACGATGATGGACAGGCCTCCTTGTAAAAAGTAGGCGAGAAGATAACGTCGTCCCTTCTTGCGTTCTGTCGCAAGAACCTCCAATAGTATTTCGTGAGTGTTTTCGTGTTCACCAGTCATAGATAACTTGAGGTGGGAGTGCGAAATACCATCCTTCTGATAAGTTGGGCATTTCTCTCTGGTTGGACGGCGGAGTTGAAATAAACTAATGAGCAGTGGGAGTGCCACGAATGCGGATGCGGTTTGAAGTTACCGCCTCAAGAACTTTATAACAGTGCTGTACCTCTTTTTTTTTGAACCGACGATGGAGTCATCAATGGTGGACACTGCTAGATGTCACTTGGTAACTGCTATAATTGAATCTTTATCGAAGACAACGATCCATGGATCATCAAATGAGCTCACCACTAAGGAGGACAGTTGGGAGGATCCCTACCAAATGGTTATAGTCGCATGCTGCTGTCATCCTTTGAACATTGGGGGTATGCATGACGACAGAACTCTGCGAGTCTATCTCCTGCCATAACGCTTAACAGTACTGTATTCAGTCCAATAAAAACTCACGAAGTAGAGTGACCAATCAACAAGGGCAGTCCCTGGTGTCAACAGAACATCTAATGACAAGGAATCGTGCGAGCTACCAGAGGATTACGGAATAGAGGGTATCTGAGATCAAGTCACGGGAGTTGCATGGAAGTCCCGACTAACTGGGTGATTGCCGGGTATGGTGCCCGGACCATAATCGCGGAGATTAAACAGTTGAAGTCAATAAGCTCTCAGTCCACAAGAGCCCATTGCTGTGGTCTATAAGGCTCTCCTAGGCAGGTTACTTAACAATGGCTGAATGGTAGTAGCAAACATCTCCGTTCTCATGAGCCACCATATCAAAGACTGGAAGCAATCCAAAGCGGTATATTAAAGGTCCTATGATTCAATTTTATTCCTATAGAGAACGTTCAATGAGAAGCTATCTAGAACTGATTACGTCCTAAACGAGATCAACACCAATGAATTATCGTGATAGTCCCGAGTATGCTCGAGCACATATGATATGTCTATGCAGAAGCCATCAGTGTCGACGTCGAAGACCTGTTTTGATAATGTCGGAGAGAGATGTCACTAATTGCGAGTCGGAGGTAGCATCTACGGTGGATCATCGCGAGCCTGGTGGTTATCTTTGGGTGACATCCCAGCTTGCGAAAATTTTGACATGTTAACGGTGGGCTCTCCGCATACGGGCCGTACGTATGGGTGCACCGTGCGGTCGAGGTATGGTTGAAACGATGATCGTGGAGAAACAGGTTTATTTTCCCTTGTTCTGCTATGAAAAACAACACCGTTAGTAACAATGTCCATTTGGCTCCTCGGGATATGAATCAGCGCTGGGCCTATTTTTCGAGGTGGATGAATCAAAGATCGAGGGAATAACTAAAAAACGTCACATCAGTTATTAAGGTCAACATATTGCCATTTCGCTGCTTACTTGCCGGGGCCGTTTGAGGACAGAGGACTAAACTTTGCCACATGTTCACCATGTCGATTGTACCTAAGATACTGTCGAAAGACGCTGTGCACGGGTCGGACCATCGTATAGGGGTGTAACTAGTGTTATCCTTCGAGCCAAAAACGACAGGCCGGGCGCATAGGACGGTTCCAAACTCTCGTATTGATCTCAGGAAATAAGACGAGAGTAGCATCTGTCTAATAATAGACGAGTCACATATGTCGTATTTTTGAAGTTGCGCCAACAGGTGCGAACCCAGTGCGCTGGGTGGTCGGAGACAAAAGAGGCAGCATGGCGTCCGTATAGGAGAATCATGATAAAGGTACCGTTTTTTGAGCAGAATATAGTGAAGATCGTCCCGAGATAGCGGACGACGAGAGACATGAGATGAATTTCGGGTTGAATACGAAGCTACTTTGCTCTGTGGTATGCAGCTTCGATGTTCGAAGCGGGGGCTGTTCCTGGACGAGTTTGTCGGTTAGGACGTGTCATATTCAGCGAAAAATTAGGCTGGCCATGAGCGCGATTAGATGGTTGGAGTAACTGAGGAAAAACTATCGACAGGCTGAGCATCTAATCAGAACGGCATGGTGTGGTGGGAGAAAGGTGCCGCCGCTGTGAGACGGGAGAGGAAATTGGCTGTGATGAGGCGGCGGGCGACAGTGAGCTCTTTGCCTCGACATCGAGAGGAGGTCGATGTCGACGACGACGACAAGGTGCTGTTTGCCCCGCTTGATGATCGATCCGGCTGAGTTACAATGGGTGCAGTCAGCACATGACTCAGCGTTCATTCTCTTTTCATCGACGCCTCCGACATATCACAACAGTTGGCGGCGCATTCCTCAATCTCGAGTGTGGGTCTTCTCACAATCGTTCAGGCTGCCATCGTGTTATCAAGATTCTATCGATAGCCTCCGAATCTTCCTTCCTTACACCCGTGGAATATTTCGTTGATCGTGGAATCCCTCTACTTTTCAGATATCTTGTCTCTTGCTTCTCTTGATTCACAGCTCGAACTAAACTTGGGTTCTCTGTTCACAACACCTCCTCCTCTGCACCACGCGCTCATAGAAAGTCCCTCGGCCGTCCCATCAAAGGGGGCCAATCTACCATACACGTGAGTCAACGCGTTTCTTGTTTTAAAGCTTTCTGCGGGTATCCTGCATCTCTGGCTGCTTTAAGCATCCTTTTACGCCAAGAGCCATCCATCAACCTGGCTTCCTTCGATTACCAGCATCTTTCAGGCTACCCCAGTCGTGGTACCATGTCGCCGTCACCCTTTGCCTATTCGCCCTACTACGCTCCCCCTCCTCCCCCTCCATCACAACACTTTACATCACTCCCGTATCCCGAGCACTTACATATTCCCCACCACCAGGACTACGCCATGTCGCACCACGACCAGTCAATGTCCCAGTCGATGCAGCCGCCCCCGTCGCCGTCGATCCCGATCGACCCGGCTCTTGCGCTCTACCCGCCCTACTACTCCAGCTACCAGCAGCAGCCCCAGCATCTTCCCCAGCACCTCTCTCTCCCGCCAAATTATTCCTCGCCCTCATCCCAAGGCTCCGATACAATCGGAACACCCCCGACGGAACATATGTACCCGTCCTCTTCCAACCTGAACGGAAAACGCCCGGCGTCGTCGATTTCAAACGCGACGAGCGACAGCAGGAAGAAGGCACGGAAGGGCGATGAGTCGGAGCCACAGAGTCCAGTGGCAGAGAAAGAGGAGGCAAAGGCCAAGCCTACCCGGGGCTCGCGGTCAGTCGTCATGTTTGCGCCTCTGAGCTCCTCCTGATCTTCCTCGACAGTGCCTGCACCGTCTGCCGGCGCTTGAAGATGAAATGCGTCGGCGCAGAGCAGGGCCCACCCTGCAAGCGCTGCCTGACCGGAAACCACGAATGCATCTTCGAGGAGTCCAATCGCGGCAAGCGCTCATCCAAGTAAGACAGTCACAATCACTTCTACCATCCGGTGCTAAACACACGCAGCAGGAAGCACGAACTTCTTACCCGGTCCCTGAGGAAAATGGAGCGCACCCTCGACACCGTACTCCGGTCGATTGGTAATCCCAGCATAGCGTCGGGCATGTTGTCCCGCTCGCCCTCGCCCTCCGCCTCCACACAACACACCACCACTCAGGCGCTGCTCGGCGGCTCCCCATCCCCGCCCCCTCAGGCCTCGTCTTTCCAGCAACACCACCAGCCACCGGGGTCTCCGAAGTTGCACTCCCTGCCAGACAACTCTCTGAACCCGCTGGGTCTTCTCGCCGAGGCAAGTCTGGCTAACCGTCGCGCACAGGCGTCGTACCCCAGCGCACTGGTCGCACGGGCTTCGGAGTCAGACGACCAGCCCAAAGTGGGCGTCGCGAGCGATAATTATTTCAAGCCTGGTCAGTTCTTTCTTCTCTTGGCACCCTTACGAGATAGACTAAGCAAGGCTTTTATTATAGGCCCAATGACTATTTTGCCTCTCCGCCGATTATATATAGAACGCCAAATTCAGCCTGAGATGCTGAGCTTTGTTTCAACGGAAGAAGTTGTAGCCTTATTCAATATGTATGTTTTGCTCTCCTCCCAGCGGGATTTCGACTTATGGTTTTTTGTCTGTCTAGTTATTTCGACCATATCAACGTGAGCCTCCACAGCGGTGCCTTTAAATGCAACACAGGCTGATTTGTCGGTACAGATGCACTGTAGACTCTTGGATAGGAACTTCCATACTCCCTCTCTTGTCTGTTCCCGGTCACCCTTCTTGTTGACGACCAGTAAGCCCTTACTTCCGTTAAATTAAATCCATGCTAATTCCGCCTTCAGTTTGTTCGATTGCGAGCAAATTTTATACCGCAAAACCGGATCTCCACTCCCAACTCACTGAGCTTGCGAAGAAACTCGCATTCAGCGTACCTGCGAAGGGATATAAATCGGTGGAGATAGTGCAAGCGTATCTCCTCCTTGCCTTATGGGGCTGTGGTGCGGTCGAGCGATATGAGCAAGACAAGACCTGGCTTCTCTTAGGCATGGCTATTAGGTGGGGTTCACAATCTATTCCCCATCAGATGACAAAACTGAAGCCGCTTGTGACTAGAATGGCGACTGACTTGAACTTGCATCGCAAGACGGCTGTAACAAGCCATGATACACACGAAGGCAAGGCTCGTGACCACGAAGTCCATAACCGGGAGCGGACGTGGATCCTGTGCTTCTGCTTGGATCGAAGCTTTAGTGCGCAGATGGGAAAACCTCATTCTATCAAGGAAGAGTAAGTCCCAGGCAGTGATTATTTGAAGACAGTGACGTTCTAACATGTGATTAGTCATATCATTCGTCATGCTACGGACTGGTGCCGCTCCTCTACTGCTATCGCCTCAGACTCCTCTTTGGCTGCATATGTGGTATGTCGTAACGCCGCTGAAATACACGCCACTGTGTCTAATTTTTCATGCTGTGCAGGAGTTGCAGCGGATACTTTCGAGAAGTCTCGACTTTTTGTACTCGGGCACTGACTCGGCATCCGGTCTGCAAGTGAACTGCGATTACCTATTGGTCATCAAGACTTTTGAGACCCAAATTCTCGCGTGGAGAACAGAGTGGTTCGTACATCGTGCATGGGAGGGTAGGTATCTTTTTTACTCGCGGTAGATCGTGCAACTCACGCAACCTGAAATGTCTAGGCGAATCGCATGCCGGTACCGAGTACAAGACGCTCATATCACAGTTCTATTTCCACTATGCGATGCTTGTGCTCAACTCCTTTGGGCTGCAAAACGCATTGGAGCGCTCGCCGATGGACATTGGACACTTCTTCGCCCGTGTGCATTCTTCTGCAATTGCTTGCGCGACTCTCGTTCGCGATCAACTCGGTCCTAGCGGGTTCATGAAATATTCTCCCGATTCGCACTTCGTCCAGACTTTCTATGCTGTTTTGAGCTTGTTGAAGGTAATAACTAAATCTAGATCGACGCTTGTATCGTACCTAACACATTCTTTTTTAGCTGGTTCGTCCCGAGTTTCAGGCATTCCTGGACAATGAGCAAAAGACCTTGTCATTGGTCAACGACGTCGCTGATGTCTTGGAAAATATTGCTGCCAATCATCTGCATACCCCTGCACTTTACAGCGGTTTCCTTCGAGCACTCATCTCTGCCAAGCTTGAGGCGACAGCAGCTAACGGAGACGGCAAATCATCGTCGCCTCCACATGGAGACCACGAAGGTAACTTATCGCAAAACGAGATACCGCCGCAGCCAAGTACTTTCGGTCACCAGCAGCACTACAGCCAAGAACCATCTGGCCTCCTCAACGACTTCCAGTTTGAGGGTGAGATGGGCCCTGTCGCCGATATCTCCACATTCCCTCCCACCATGGCTCCCGCTCAATCCGAGGACAACTTGAGCGGCCTTACCATGGAGAATATCCTGAGCACCGGCTTCTGGGATAGCATGCTTGTTCCTGGTAAGTTCTGCATTCAATTGATACACTTCTATTCATGATGTTGACTCTTCCTATCAGGATATAACAGCATGGATGGTTTAAGTGGTGGCTTTGTTTTTGGAGCTGGCGGTAGTGGCATGATCACTCCGCGCTTCGGGCCGTCACCTATGCAGTCTGGTACTAATACCCCCGGCAGGGGAAGCATGCAGAATCTGCTCACACAGACGAGCATCAACGCTGCTTTCGACAATCAAATGAAGTCGAAAGAGAGCATCAAGATTGACTCGTGACAGTGACTGCGGACTTTTCATTCACTCAATTTTTTTGTACTTGTACTAAGCATGCGGTCTATCTTCCGTTTATTCGCTCACTATTATAGTATCTCTATGTTGTATGTGGAAACGTACAGTTATTACCCTTCATGCAATACAGGCTCATAGTCATTACCACCATATCTTGCCATGCATACTACATACCTTATTGCCAGTTAGAACAGAGTAGTAGCCCTGCCAATTAAAAGCGTTTAAGCCGTCTTCCTTGCAGTTTCCGGTAGCAATTGAAATCAGTATACCAAACAAATGTATTTTGAGCTTTGTAGGAAGGAGCGCGAAGTTAGTCTTAGCCACGTACACCGATGATCATCGCGCGACCCAGTCCCTCTAGATCCCTCTTGTGTCTGCACCTCATCTTCTACATCCTGTCTTTGTTGTCCAGATATCAACTGCGCTTTACTCAGGTCTTTTTCTCTGCCAGATCTTGATCAAGTACTTTCTGGCAGACTTCCAGGGTGCAAACCCTAATTGGTGGAAGTTCCGAAAGCTGTCAGTGGGTGCGCGGCAACTTCGACTGGTGTCGGCTCCGACAAAGGAATACGAAGCTAGTCTTCCTCCAAGTTTGCATGCGGAGGCCTGATTCTTCCGGGATCTTATGCGCCAGCTTCCACTGAATACTCTTGCCTTCTTTCGTTATCGTTGCCTGTGACTTACAGTTGAAGTTTGAGACTGGCACAATCCTTCTGCGCTCAGTCCCATGTCCAGCGCCACTCGCCATGATTGGTTGGTTCTTTTTCCGAGGTTTTTTCAGTATCGAATAGTGCTATTCTTCTTCGTCATCTCCATGATCAAGTGTGAGACTCGGCCTTCCTCCTAATAATGAGGCCATCCACTAATATTATGACCAGTTGCAAATGGTCAGACTTCGCTGTACATTCCAGGCTTCGGCCCGCTGCCTGTGAGCGCCGATGTTCTTGGAGTTGGTCACGACGGCCGAATAACTTGGGCTTTGCATAAGGGGGAAGGCACAGAAATGTCTGATGATACACAATTTATTGGTACCGGTACGCAGCCAATCTCCTTCACCCTCGCAAGAATTAATCTTTGATGCATCTGTGTTCGGTGAACCGCAGCAACGCTTGTTGAAGGTCCCCACGACGCGTCGCTCACGTATGCAAACTCCGCCGCGCATTTTACGATTGGTAAAATCTGTTCTTTATCCCAAAGTTTTGCTGTTTGCACGATCGTAGCTGGTGGAAGCACTGCCGTTCAGACAGAAGCAGTGTCTTTTTTTCCAGTTCAAGTTGGACCAACAATAACTACCTCTGCACTGTCAATCACTACTTCTTCGTCGGCTGACGCTTCCAGCCGAATATTGACGCTTTCTAATGTCAGCAAATCATCTGTCGCTGACACTTCAAGTGTAGAGATATCGTCCAGTGCTTCCCAAACAGAATCTTCTGGGATCCCGCTTCCCCCTTCCGCCACATTTAATTCCGCAACGCGAGAACTGGCCCCAGTTTCCCGGCCGCTCACTTTAGTGGCTTCATTGGCTATCGTGGTATGCTGCCTACTGTCCTATCCGGACGTCATATGAATAGGCCATCTTCTCACGTCGCTCTCCAGTACATAGCTCATCAAATGCATACAGCCTTTTCCTTCCCAACTACACATGCACAGTGGAGTGATATCGATCGCATCTGACACGGCATTGAAGATAGGTATTTTCTATTTTCTATCTCCTCACCGAGTGCAGTGTCAAGGCATGAATCCCAATCCGATAATCACCTGATGTCCTTCCTATTCCTTGCTTGTTCTCTTCTCACTGTGCGTGCCTTGGGCAGCATGCGGGTCTTACGGCAATATCAACCTCAGAGATGGCCCGGGTGCCACCCGGTGAACTCTGTTGCTGAGATAACGAATTTCGGCGGCGCGGCACTTCAATATACATTCATAGAAAAACAAAAATTGCCCATATTCTGTGTCACAAAGGACATTCGAGGGACGAAAGACTGGGGCTTTGTTTGTTCTTAAGCCCCCTCCCAGTGTTGGTCTTCTGCAAGTAGCGCTGGCCTTACACAAGTTTCACCCGAGAAATTTCTGGATAAAATGTGCACTTTCTCATACTTATTCATCAAGACATCGTATGCTGCAGTCGACCCTGCTGAATTGAACTACCCTTCAGCTCAAAGCTACAACCGGGGCTGATCAGAAGAGCTCAGGGATAAGAAGGAAATAGTCTGATAGTGATGGTCGATTAAGGATTGATCCTCTATCTGAGAGCGAGGAAGAAACGACTGATATACCAGGCCGTTAAACAGCTGGCTAGCGCTTTTTTATTATTTTGCCACTGGGAGTACTTGCTTTCTGTATGTTACATGTATAAGAGCCTCGCATTCCCAATTCTGCCAATGTTGAGGTCGGCGACTCGAATTGATTTCCGAATCGGAATATAATGTTTGTAGAGACTGAGCCACCAAGTCCTCCTGTATCTTTTGGCGTGCTTCGTTCAACTTCAACAACTCTATAACGAAAATAATTCACAAAAAGAGCCTTTGAGGCAGTATCCACATGCAAATATGATGGGCACCTCAAGGCCGCTCAAAGAGTCTTCAAACAAATCTATCAAGAAACAAAATTTGAATTTTTCCTGAAGCATTTATGATTGACTACGCCATCGTTTTTTATGGGCCAACCCTAGCGGGATAGAACGTGCAGGTTTATGGTAGCGCGGCGCGCTGTTTGCACAACTTCGTCAGGGCGCTCGGCGGCGGATCAGCGGACCGGAAGCCTTAATTTAGTTACACGGCGCTGGTAAACATGTACATTTAGTAGAAAACATCATGCAAACATACCAAGCCAACTACAATGTTGGCATCTCCCAAACCTTCGTTACCTTCCATGTTGAATCCGCATCGCGCATCGTCTCTCTGCTCTCCAAACTCCGGGACCCCGTCTCGGTACCTCAATATCAGTCATATCAGGAAAATGCAAGATTCTGTCTGGCAATATAGGTTTATTACTGCGGAGATATGCGTTACCTACGTATCTGGAAAATCTAATGTTTGAAGAGATCCGAGATACGGGAAGATTGTGCCTATGACATGGCATGACTAGGGATGCTAGCGGTGCAAGGACCTTGCTGCATGACCTTGGTGCAGCCTTACTTCGGCATCCATACTTATCTTCATAGCTTACTTGCAGGGTACATGCCATGCATCGTGATAGTCGACTCATGTGCAGCGTTGATCTAATCACCATGGCATGATGGACGTCGGTACTGCTATAGTCCAACCATTGTCCCACATATCATCTCGTGTCTGGCTGTCCAGCTTTCGATCATTTCCGCTACCTGCTGTACATCTAGTTTTACACCCCAAACGTGCTGCTATTCGCAATGCCGCGGTGAACTTCAAAAAGGCTATCCTGTGTTTTATGCCGTAAGTGCCTCCATTACTCCTTCGTTCTCGGATGCACAGAGGCAGATAGTGTGTTGACGTTAATCTTAAATTTTCAGATGGATGCACGCCTTCATTTCGTGTCATTCGCGCGCGCGATCTCCATCACAACGCTTCTCTTGCAGGTAGTCTTCTTGATGCGCTTTCATACGGGCTTATAAGGGCTCGCGACAGACACGAGGCGACGCGGAGCGCAGGCGGCATTATTCCTCAATGATATCAAGCTGTGTTTGTCTAACCGCGCGGATATTGTTCTGTTGTTATCGGATGCAGGTAGGAGAGTATGACTGCTTACATTCTGCATCGCCTTGTATGAAATGCATGCTTCACTATCGCTGAGCTGTAGCCTGGCTGTGGCAATCTATTTCAGGGCCGTAGGGAAGTCGACGGACGCAATCGCAATTCAGTTCACACTTCCAACACGTCTATTATGTGCTGGAAGTGAAGCAAGGTCATAACCCTATAAAGAGTGTATTCTATCGAGCAGCCTTTCTGCTGCGGTGTACGTACACTGACCTTGACGTCTAATAGATAGAAAGGTAAAGAGACTTTAATGCCACCCATATAGTATTCAAGAATCAAATGCCATGACATCAGCCGGCATAGTGCCGTAACGATAAGACACAGGACTGCGTTGGAGAACGCTTTTCTAATAACAGCATCGTGAATGGCGTGAAAGTTGTGAGATGCGAGGCTCGAGGTCTGTTGTCTAGGTCAAGTGTAGCTGGATTCCTTGAGACTCGGGGTCACTCACCTGGTGCTGTCATCGGCCGAGATTGCTCCTTTGGAGTCGGTAATTCCGGCCCCGCGCGCGACCGCCGATCCACAGTCACGACTTGGGCGGAGCCTCCATCTTTGTACAAGCGAAAAGGATCTTTCCAGACGACAACGCTCAACATGAACACACCACGCCGCAGTGCATCCCGACAAACCTCTAAAGGATACAAGAAGGGTCTTATGTAGACATGTCCCTTTTAAGTCTGCCGGGTACAGGGTTTGACTTGAGGGGTAGCTTCCTCAGGCTGGACTCGGCCCGTCCCACACTTCACCTCGGTGTCCAATCGGTGTCTGAGCCCTGGCTAGCTTGACCGCGCTGCCTCGAGGCGAACACGTTCTGATCTTATCCAAGCAAACTTTGTTGATAATCTCGCTCCTCCCCCCCTGGCGTGGATTCTAACGTGCTAATCCTGATTCTTTCCCCCAACAGGCGCACCAAACCCCGCTGATATTAAAACGTTACCAGGTCATTTGCGCGACGGCAATAACTGTCTCCTTCTTTCAGACTATAAAGCCCTTTCTTCTCTCAGGGCCTGTCTCCTTTCTGTCCCACCGTCTCGTCTCTACTCCCCTGCGTGCTCGGGTTTTCTCGCTGCTCTTGAATTCCAGAGGACGCTCTTCCAATGACGGAATACACCACCTCCTCGCAGGCAGTCCGCGAGTACATGAGTTCTCGCGAGAGAACCGCATATTGGGTCCAAGCTCATACTCCCGAAGAATTTTATTCCCCTTCCGTCCCTCCCACCGAGCTCGACGGTGCTCTTCTTCCGTCCTCGCCTCCGTCCGATGCAGGGAGCTCCAATTCCCTCCCTCCCCGAATGGTTCTGCGGTACAACGACGGCAGGCCCGACATCCCTATTGCCCCACAGGAGACAATGAGTGGGGGGTCACATTCACGATCGGGAAGACATCATGATGATTCAACATCACCTCGATCACACAATCACTCTCATTCCGATCCATACAATCGGTCAAGGTCGGGCTCGCAGGGCACCTCACCGCTTACGAGGTCGCACTCGCGACGACATGACCATCACCAGCGAGAGCGGTCTCCCCCGCGTGTTCCCGAGGAAATCCGGGTCCTGCCCTCCCACGGCCATGAAGCTCCCCAGCGTTCGACTTCCTCTTCACATCACAGCCGGTCTAAATCCCTGCCTAGAACAGCGGACATCCCTATCCAGCAGGAAGTACCGTTTATCCCGCCTCCCGTCCCGCCATCTCATCGCAGTAATGTTCCCCCGGCCCTTCCCCTTGGCCCAATGCATACCCCTCAGCAGGTTTCATTCGCGCAGCCTCAGTGGGACCCGCGGACGGGCAGGATGGCACACCCGAAGCATCTCCCGCCATCCATCATCTATGCTCCTTCTCATCATTCCAGCAGACCGCACTACTCACCCCCAGCAATGTACCATCACCCCCCGCAGATGGGTCCGAATGGCATGATATACAGTCACTCTGCGCCTGTCCGTCCGAACCAGTATCCTGCGGTTGGCACCCCTTACCCATCTGTAGGTGGAGCGCCCTCTCATCAAGGAGAATCGCTTCGTGACGAGAGGGGGGGAGGGTCAAGGAGAGGCAAGAAAAATGGATCACGGCGCGATCGTTCGCGATCAGCTTCGAGGCGGCGTGATGCCGGTGGACTACACCGCTCAGATTCTTTGTCCTCGCTGGGGAGCAATCACTCCGGAAGCACCTACTATGTCCTCCCCTCTGCTGGACAGAAGGTGCATGTTATTGTAAGTTGCTCTGCTTTATCCAGCCGCCTAGGCTACCGAGCTAATAATTTTTTCTCCGTTCCCTAGTCGCCGAGTCCTGAACACTCGGTGCACACGGCCACTTCGACTACCAAATCTGCCACCTCTCCCCAATCAGCACATTTCAAGAAGCCTCTTTTTCAACGCCTATTCAACATTGCGGGCATATTTTCTTCTACACACTCTAGCAAGGGTTCTGTTTCTGGGGGCCCCGGAAGACGGCTGCACCGACGACACTCCACTGGTGGCTCTGGCCGACGAGGAAGAACAGAACAGCCTTCCGGCCGGCTTCCTACGTAACATTATTCAGTAATTCAAAATAAATCGCAACACTAAAAGGCTTCGTACCAATTTCTCTCTTACTTCTTGCACTACATGATCCTCTGTCTCTGGTTATAATAGCTATGGTTTCTCATTGACATTGACACCAAGATCTTTCTCGACCAATCCTTCAATTCAAATACAAGTACAACACTCCTTTTTACGAATAACTTATTGAAGATCTCGTCTTCTTGTTGGCTCTCGTTTTCTTGCTTACCTTACAATTTCTTGGTACACCGTTGTACTACTCGAGTATCACCAATGCGGATTTCATTTCTGCGTTATCTCATGACAGCGGGGCTTCCATAGCGGTGCGGTCCACTGCCATTGTTTGTGGACATCTGATCGCCGTCTTCGGATCTTGGAGATGATTACTCATGACAGGATACTGAAAAATCAAGTCTTTCACAAGTCCACAGTACACCAGTGAAAGCTTACCGCGGGTTAAAGATGAAGCTGTCGACCCCAGTTCGGAAGCGGTCCGAGTGCTTTGCGCACTGTGATGATGTAGGTGGTTCCATGATGGTGTGCCTATAGCGGAGTCGGTGCCCCGCGTCTGACTGGGCTTACTTATTATTAACCGCGACCGATGTATGCCCTTGTGCCAGGAGCTAGGCGAATTCAAGGACCCGCAGGATTTTGGGGTCAGCTTACATACGCATGGTAAGCGAGCTATTCTGAGCACGTAAGGCACAGTGATTATAGCTACCTGCTGTTTATCTGGGACTTCTTCGTGCCCTCGACTCGGAACGCTCATCATTGAATCACCAATACAGATTGAAGAGTTGACTGCCGCCGAGCAATCATTCCGATCCGCTGCGGCTTGAGTCTAATAGATTTGCGAATAAACGCCTATAGAAGGAAAATGCACAAGAGAGCGGATATTGTGGATCCATATGCCAGCCAGAGTGGCATGTGTGTGAGCTGCGGACGAGCACCTGCCTGCACTGTTCTAATTATACAAGGGTCCGAGACGCGCCGTTGCGCCGTGCGTGATTAGCACGAAGCGTGATCTGATGTGACAGGACGCGTCCTCGTGACGTGCTTGTGAAGTTGTCGTCGGAAGTGAACTTCAACTCTGGATGTTTTCTACTGACCTGGCATTCAACAAGAAGTAAATACTCAGACCTCGGGCTCAGCTCCTGATCGGAGACAAAAATTTACAAGAATAGGAGATCACTATCTCCTTAATATTTGCTGGGCATGCCCGGCGTCACCAGCACCAGTCTCGACGGCGGCGGCGTTACGTCGCGCCCTCGAGTATCGTCCTCGTCCGCAGCATCGGGCGTAACACTTGCTTCTATGTCGGCTGTACCTCCAAGGCCGCGCCCGTTGCCGAAAAAGCAACCTGCAGCTCCGAAAGTAGAGCTGTCAATACCAACGGACGACCAGGCGGAAGAGTCCGATCTCTCGTCGTTATCCTCTGCTAGACCATCTCCATCCCAAGAAAATCCTCCGTCTCAAGCGCCTTCTGTCCCTTGTCCTGGACGGCCAACGTTCTCCCAGCCTCTTCCATCCGCGTCTACGTCCGTCTTGCCATCTCAACCTATCAGTCTTGGCAGGCGCGAAGAAGCATGGAGTTTGGAGGGGCTAGGTACCTACGTATGGGTCTTGATCAAAGAAAAGGGCGGGAAGGGAAAGGGGCCATGGGTTTTTGAGTTGGAAGATAGGGAAGATGAGAAGAAGGACTTGATTTGGTGGCCCGGAAAGGTGAGTAGTGAAAGTATATGCCAGTCACACGACTGATCACCGTTGTCAAGATCAAAGGCTCAGGGAAAATTCTCCCGCTCAAAGTTGAGCTGTTTGGCATAGAGCGCCATCCAGATGTCGAGATTCGTACTCCGGCGCAGCGCAACATCCGTTCCAAGCTCGACCGCTATGACAGAACCCGTTTCCAGAGTTTCGAGGAAGCGACTTATTTGCCATCTTCGTCCTCCGAGACCAACCTTCTTTTATCACCCAGAAAGAGGCGGAAGCTCGACAATGATGCTGTTGAGCAAAAGCGTGACAGAGCTGGCGCAGGAGAACGCTGGTTGAGCGCCGTGCAAGCGATGCTTTTTGAGGAGCAAGAGGAGGCAGGCAGTGATCATCTGCCCGAAGTGGGCGAGGCGTTCAGCTTTGCTCACGTTTACACAAAATTCTCCCCGTCGAAGAAGTCGAAGGGCAAAGGCAAACGCCAATATATGCCGTCGGACCCAGAAGAGGACGGAGAGGATTTATCTATGGGAGATCAGTGGTCACCTCCGCCAGTTGATTACGATCTGGAGATACCAGGCGAGCTCGTGCTCGCCAAGGATGGGTCAAACGCTTCTCTTTACTGGCCTGCGAAGGTGCTGGAGTATATTATACCCAAGACGCGGAAGGAAAAGGAGGGGAAGTACAAAGTCGTCTATTTGGATGGTACAAAACAAAATATTCCGAGAAGATGGTTCTTGAGCTCTGATCAGGACGAGTTCGCCACATGCAAGGTCTGCCTGTTTTACTCTTCGTGCATTTGATTCTCATATCTGTAACACTTGTATCTATCTAGCTTGGAGAGTTTCAAAGCGCTCACGACGATGACGTGAACGATTCTGATTCTGACTCCGAGGCGGCGCCTGTGCCACCACGTTCACCCTCACCGCTTCCCTCTTCTCCTGCGCCCTCTCCATCAGACTTCGCGGATCTCCCCATCCGGCACCAATTCATTTACACGAAGCCCGTCCTGCAAGCGATCCTCAGCGAGAGCTATCCACCAGCAAAAGGCAAGCACTTTGCGTTTATTGCTGGAGGAAAGGCGAGGCACAGCGTGGCAGAAGGGGCAGGTCAGAGAGGGAAGATGGATCCTAAGGAGGTGATGCACCTGCAGGTGCTGGTAAGCACATGGTGTTTGAGAAATGGGGTGAGGGCGAACACAATGCGGGAAGACGAGGATGAGAGTGGGGAACAACCATATGCGAAGCCTGTGGTGGGGATAGTGGGAAAAGATTCGCCTCCTAAAGGTGAACGCTCTGGGTCGCCTACAGGTACAGAGATATTCTCGTCGCCTCGGGACTTACCTCCCGACTCGTCCTTCAGTCCTACCGATGTTCCTATGGAGGTACGCATCTTTCTATATGACTATCTGTGGATTCGCTCATCTCCAAATCTTTCATCAGAGGAATTCTTCACCAGAACCCGAGCCATCTCTTCTGACAGCTGATTCTACTGCGACGAAGGTTCGTGGAGCTACTAACCTACGCTTCACACATATACTGATATTATACGCCTTGCCAGCGCACCTCTGTTTTCGACGACGATGCTCTGTCAGATCTTACGAATCTCGAGTCGAGTCCAGGCACGGCATCTATCCCCCTTCCACAACAAGGCTGCGAAGCCTATGAGGCCCTTTCCGGCGTCGAGAAAGTGGATGTAAGTCAGCAGTGATCTTTGGATAAGCAAACTCGCTGATATATTTATTACATAGTACTGCCTCAATGTGCTTCTTCCAGAAGCGATTCTGCAGATCCTCTTATGGCGTTCTGGGGATCGCACTTCTCCTGGACTACTATCTCCCGATGAGGAACGGGCTTTGCACGATAAGGGGGAGGCGCTAGTGCGGGAGACTGATTGGGTCTTCGACGTGATGCGCTTGCGGGGGTTGAAGGCAAAGCAATTGAAGAAGAAAGAGGAAAAGGAGGAGAGGAAGCGGATGATAAATGCAGGATGGGATGGAGGAAGCCAGAGAGCACGCCCGAAACGTAACGGGCGTGTGCCTGACTATCGGGAATGATTGTCGGGGTGATGCTCATTTTTCCGGTCATACTTATACCAATGTCGGACCAGTGAAGTGCATGTACGAGGTAGTCTACCTACTGTGCTGAAGAGAGAAGATCGGTCCCTGCATTCTCTGTTGCCCTGCCACTGATTTGGTTCCGCTGCTTCCACGTTGCGAATTGCGAATCCGACCCTGCGCTACGTGGGTGGCTGTGCTGCTACTTTTAGTGACTTCTTTCAGTTTCTTGATTTCAACTTCAACCACCGGCTAGTCAACATTTAGAGGGCTACTGCCACGGTGCCCCATCGCCCAGCCTGTTATCTCACTGCTAACAGCTATTTTATTCGGCGAGGATTATGCCCCCGCCCAATGCGGTAGACCCGTGGTTCGCTGGACGGCACTTCGGTATCGTTATCGACGCGGGGTCTTCTGGGTCGAGGCTGCAGATCTATAGCTGGAAGGATCCCCGCTCTATTACTGTGCAGAAGGGAAACCCGCTGGCGTATACTCTTCCGCAGGTTGAGAAAGGGACGCAGAATGATGACCTGTGGGTTAGCAAGGTCGAACCTGGTACGTTACCAGCACCCTCTCTCAACGGCACCTGGGTGACGTGGTATATATTTCGCAGGTCTTTCGTCCCTAGCAGATAATCCAAAAGACGTCGGGGCTTATCTGCGCCCCCTCCTATCCCATGCCAGGAACCACGTCCCGCCTTCGCTGCAGCATGAGACGCCGCTTTTCCTGCTCGCGACAGCTGGCATGCGCCTTCTTACTCCAGAGAAGCAAGCCGAAATCCTACATGAGACCTGCCGCTTTCTCATCACTCACTCTTACTTCAAAATCGAAGGCCCATCCGAAGTAGGTCCTTGCGGGTCTAGCGTTCGGATAATCACCGGGGAGGAGGAGGGTCTATTTGGATGGATAGCTGTCAACTACCTCATGGACGGTTTCACAGGTTCAAGCAGCAACCAAACAACCTATGGTTTTTTGGATATGGGAGGAGCGTCGACGCAGATAGCGTTCGAGCCTAGTGCAGAGCATCAAGGCGATGCAAAGAATCTCATCGACGTACGCTTGCGCCTTATGGGCGGGGAGGAAATTCATCACAAGGTGTTCGTGACTACATGGCTAGGATATGGCACGAACCAGGCTAGGGAACGATATGTAGGAAAGGCCATCACAGAGTGGGACGGTGATCACGGAGGAATGGATATTATACCCGACCCTTGCCTTCCAAAAGACCTCGTCCTGCTAGAGGAGCCCGTGCATAACACCACACCCGAGGCCGCGCATCTCTCAAAGACGCACAAAATGCTGGGAACAGGCTCCTTCGAGCAATGCATGAAGAAGACCTCTTCCCTGCTTAACAAAAACAAGACATGTACCGACATGCCCTGCCTCATGAATGGGGTGCATGTGCCTCCGATCAACTTCTCCGTCTCCCACTTCATCGGTGTGTCGGAATACTGGTACTCCTCCGAGCACATATTTGGCCTCGGGGGCGCGTACGACTACGTGCAATACGAGCGTGCCGCATCGCATTTCTGCTCACGCGAGTGGGATGGGATCTTGAAGCAGCACGAAGAGTCGAGGTCAATGCATCGGCTGGGCGGTGATGGGGAGGTGGAGAAGGACGGCTCGGTGGTAGAAGCGGGCGTGTGGGGACCCAAAGTAGAACTGCCCCGGTTGCAGATGCAGTGCTTCAAAGCTGCTTGGATCGCGAATGTGCTGCACGATGGCCTTGGAATGCCCAGAATCACGGATCTTCATGGTAACAATGATACTCCCAGTGAGGCTGACAAGGTTATCAAAGAGGCAGACAAAAAGGGCTTGGGAAAGCCCGTGTTCCAGTCTCTGGATACTGTTGGAGACATTGCTATCAGCTGGACGTTGGGGAAAATGGTCCTGGAGGCTAGCAAAGAAGTACCGCCTCTGAAGAAATCAGCAAAGCCGCTTGTCGACCCTATTGACGACATTGAGGATATCGAGAATTCTCCCATCCACCCCATTCGGCCGCCGTTCTTTAATCGTATCGAAGATAAAATAACGCCCCATCTGCCTTCCTCGTTGACGCGGTCTTCGTTAGGGTTCTCTCCGGTATTAGCGCTATTCTACCTGATGGTAATATTCGTCGTGCTCATGATAGCCTACCCCATGCGAAGACAGTTGCGTGCATTCTTTCTTCGTACAGTGCGCAGTCTGTCAGGCAAGCGGAATCCCTACGGAGAAGAAATGATGGAGGAAGGCGTCGTTGGAGGCTTTGGGAATGGCTCCCGTCCATCTTCTCCAACTTCATCAGGCAAGAGGTGGTTCTATCCCTTGCAGAGAGTATTGCCGTTTCGGCGAAGCAGTCCTTCCCCGAAACTTTCTGTCAATACATCCAATCCAGGTCTTAGGTATACATCGTCTACGCCACCAAGGCCATCACCTACTCGTTCGTTTGGGTCCAACGGCAACGGACCAGCTGCTCTCTCGACACAGTACCTACATGT
Source organism: Nidula microcarpa (assembly GCA_036937055.1). NCBI lineage: Eukaryota > Fungi > Basidiomycota > Agaricomycetes > Agaricales > Nidulariaceae > Nidula > Nidula microcarpa. The sequence goes on along the minus strand of JASFDD010000008.1, from coordinate 14,679 downwards.
CTCGCTCACACGATCTTCTTCGCCTGCATCTGGGTACGGCGATGATAGTGACCAAAAAAGCACTGTCGCATCCAACATGTCCTCGCGATCTCGTAATACTTCTCAGATGAATATCTCGAGCATGGCTTCCCGTCGTGTCAACGGTAACGCCGTCTACGAATCAGGAAAACCGCCACATCAGGACGAATGACGTCGTCTTGAGGTATTTGCGCCCTCTTTATTTTTAACAGTCGTTATCTCTGGCATTCGAGAATTCCTTCCCCACATTTCCCCACGTCTTCTCTTTGGAATTCGCACCGATAACAAACATGGACTCTGGTTACTCAGGATTGGCGACGGCCAGTCCATATCTGATGAGGGGCGCATCTCAGGATCTTGGTTGTGTCGGGTGGACGAAGGATAACTTACACTGCACTCATGGCGCCGGCATCCCATATATGTCGACTTTCCCAGCTGTTTTCAATTTTCTCTGTCGCTTTTGGAAGGCGTCGAGGACGGGTGCAGATCCAATAACATTATGCCATGTGGCATATAACATGACCACAACGGACCCGAGAACTTTAATGAAGGCGGCGGAGCGTACGATTGGTGGACTGGTTGCGAGTTACTCTTTCGAGGAGACCCCGCCTCCGTTCGCGTGGACGACGATGGACATGGGAAGGCGTGCGATGCGAACGAGCAGCATGTGAAGTTGACGGGCGGCGACCTAGAGAGTACGCATGGTTGATCTTATCTAGACGCTAGTATCCGCCAGGTATCCGCCCGACTTTTGAAGGGGTTGTGAAAAGCATTCATTGCATTATCTACAGTGTGATTATCCGTTGAAATCGTGATATGACTGCAGTGGTAGGATGCGTGGAAGTGTACACAATGTATATGGATGAGAACAGATATTCTGAAACTGAAGATAGAGCTAACGGTAGATAATTTATGGTGGCTTCGTAAAATGGTGACAGAAACAAACGGATAATCAACAGAAAACCAGTGTGATGGATGAGAGTAGTAACCAGAGAGGAAAGGAGTAACGAAAGGAAGTACAACAAGATTTATAGCGATGCAGTGAGACAGAAATGAGGTGGAGATGGAGATAGATATGGTACAGAAACAGAGAAAATAGAGGATGTGGTACAGACAGCTGGAATGAGGGAAATCGTACAACAGTATTTGGGCGTGTTCTTTGCTGAGTGGAAATGTAAAACGAGGAGCTTGGATGATACGACCCTAATATCGCGGAGAGGAAGCTGGAGAAGGGACAGAGGCCGAGAGGCGCGGCTCGAACAAGCAGATGAAGAGGGAAAAGACGTGACGTAAATTTAGGCCAGGTTTGTCCGTAAAGTTTGAAATTTGGCCAAAATTCAAGGGAGGGCAGCTTCTCAAGTTCTAGACGTCTGGAAGAAGGATAGAGTTCTTGATCAGCCCCACAGTCAGCTCAACGACTAGATCGCCCAGCTCGCATCGCTCCTCCCAGCGTCGCTCGCGGTATCGAGGTCAGACAGGAAGTCGAGGTCGGAGATGGTGCTCCCCGTCTCGCCAGGGACGGACTGCGGAGAGCGGGGAGAAGAGAAAGTAAGCGAATGCGGGGAATGAGGCTGGGAGTATGGTGAGCCAAGGGTCGGGGACCGCGCCTGAGAGTGCGGGGAGCGTGTCTGAGGTCGCTGCGAGGCGGAACCTCGAGTTTCAGAGGTTCTAGGCGAGAGCGTGGGTGATTGGGGCGGGGAGTTGAGGGAGAAGAACGGCGAGGACACAAACGATGCAGGTGAGCGGGGGCTGGCTGATCGGGGCGTCTGTGCGCCTTCCCGTGCTCCCGCTGAGTGCATGGAAGAGTGGATGGAGGTCGCAGAAGGAGGGGCCGGAGAAGAAGGGGCCGAAAAGCCTTCTAGAGGGTTTCTGAACGTCACTGGAGAGGGGGAAGAAAGCGCGGAAAGATACAAGCCTGGGGGCGCGGTGAGTTCAGGGAGAGAGGACATCGACGATCCATGTCCAGGCGAGGAGCGACCCATGATGCCAGTCTCACGTTTTAGATGCTCGGGCGCACGAGCAGGGGAAAGCGCATCGAAGCTGCCATTCACATCGTTCATTACCATCAAGTCAGGGCTGTGCCGCGCCGGGTTCGGGGACGAAAAGGGATTGATATTCTCCGGGACGTTGGAGATGCTAGAGAATGGCGACTCTGCGCGAGAGGAAGGCGGAGAGAGAAGAACGATCCCATGCTCTGCATCAAGTTCTTGGGGGTACGACTGCGAGAGGCTCGGGATAGAGAAAGGCGCTGCCAAGGGAATTGCTTGGCTCGGGTCACTCTCAGACACAGGGTAACTATGCTGGGTCTCACCATGGGAAAGGGCAGGAGAGGAAACACGGGTAGTCTGTTGTTTGGCGGTGACAGGAGTGGGAGGCTGCAGTTGGATTGTGGAGGGTGCTCTCGTCGAGGCACCTGTTGTGGACGACGCAACTGAAGCCCGCTGGTCCAGAGGCGAGACCTGCGCGGGTGGGGAAGGCAACCTGCTCGGGACCGTACTGGCCGTCGCTGAGCTAGGTGTCATAGGCACGGACGGATCAAATATGACGTGCGTCGGCGAGAGTGGGGAGTACGGGATTCCCCCATTGGACTGTAAGGACACAGGGTCAGTACAAGATGTTCGATGGAGAGCAGAAACATACGCCAATCACTTCGTTCATGGGATGGTCGCCTCCATCCCTCCGTCTAAGTCGCTGTCTAAGTTGCGCACCCCGGCCTGTGCTCCTGTCCACCTCACTCCTCCATTCCCGGACCTCGCGTGCAACGAGGTTCTCGAGCTCAACGCTGTCGGCAAGGTCGAGATCGCCTTGCCTCTTCTTGCTCTTCCCAGACTTGTGATCCACGGACTCATCACTGCTGCTGTTGCTGTCATTGGAGCGGCGCCTATTGCGCCTGCGTAGCGGCACAGCAACAGCAATCGGTTCCCCAGCTCTCTGCCTGCGCTTCGCCTCACGCTTTGCGATGAACTCTTCCGCCCAGCGCTCAACGGCGGGTGCGATGTGTGGCTCATATACAAACTGAGTTGGGGTGTTAGTGTTAACCCGCTCGAGATTCATTCCAATACGCTACATACCTCCTTGAATGCGATTACAGCTCCGATGGTGCCGACAACGGCGAGAATATACACGGCGGGCGCAGGCATGTTAATTTATCTTACCTTCTGTATCTGAGATTGTCATGAACTTGGGAGGCTCCAGCAGTCTATGGGTCTTAGGAGGCAGAGGAGGAGGTAGAATAGAAGGATGTGAGACCGTAGTGAGATAGGAGTCATCACTGAGCGCGCAGTATTAATTACCCGGGCCGCGGGTTGCCGAGCGCCGCACGTGATGCTGATCAATGATCTTGTCCGACGATCCGAGCCTTTTCCTCGACCTTTCCTTGCACCTTCATTCAACCTATTGAAGCCTGTAAATCGCTTGCTCCTTTACGTTGTCGTTACGCACTCAGGAATTGCGATGCTTCTGAATGGTATGCGGATTCCTCATGTTCCTGTACCGAGCATCGTGTACTCAGGGACCACCCTAATACCGTGGCTTGGAGATTAATTCAAGCGACATATGCAATGTTGTCATCTAGAAGCACTTCTAGATAAAGAGAAGGGATTCGCAGAAAACATGTTGTATCGGGGTCTGTCGGTGATCTAGTGAAAGAATTCTGAGCTGCATATGATAACAAAGAACTTAATCCAATCGACGTAGCTATTCTAATGCCTAAAACGTCGTCAAACGGTGAAGGATTCTCTTCACGAATTCATATCTAAGCTGGTTTACGAGAGTATCTCAAGCATAGATAAATGATGTGCTCAATATGTGCTCGCAACACGTTCTACGCGTAAACGCGTCGACATCGTGGTCACTGGTATGCTACTTCGATAATATGTTCGCATGAAATCATGTGACTCATTTCGTAGTAGCCTGTTCTGGGATGTCGATGATTGACCTCTACCGTGACCACCATGAGCGAGTATTGGGTGTCCAAGAAGCGGTACTTCTGCAAATACTGTGAGATATACATCGCGGACGACGCACCATCCCGCCAGCAGCACGAGAATGGCCTCAGGCATAAGGGCAATGTCGACCGCTTCATCCGGGGGATATACAAGTCTGGGGAGAAGAGGAAGAAGGACCTCGAGGAGGAGAAGCGTGAGATGGTTAGGGTTGAGCAGGTGCGTTTATTGGATATCTTTCCTTTCCTTTTGCTCATGGTGTCTATAGGCTGCCCAGGCGGCATTCGCACAGGACATAGGCGCAGGGCACGCCCACTCAGGGAGCACCGGCTTGCCCCCCGTCGCCTCCTCCTCTGCCCCCCGAAAACCTGCACCCAAGCCGTCAAATCCCATGGCTAACTACTCAACTGCAGAATCCCTGGGGTATACTGACCCCGATGCCGAGCGCCTCGCTGCGGAACTCGAAGTCCGGCGCACCCAGGGCGTCGCGGGCGAGTGGGAGATCTTACCCGTCGCTGCGCCCTCAACCGGCATACCACATCCTGAGGACGACGGTGCCACGCCAGAGGGCGCAGTTAACCCGCTGAAGAGAGAGGCAGAGGGCCCGCCGCCCGAGGAGGACGCGCGCCATTTCAAGCTGGGCAAGCGGCGCATTGCGACGGGTTTAGGGGAGATCTACGACCCAGGGCTGATACCAGTGAAACTCAAGCAGAGGAAGAAGGAAGAAGTGGAAGAAACACCTGCGCTAGCTCCTGCTTCGACATCGACGTCTGGAGAGATGCCGAAGTGGACCGCGATCCAGCTGAAGTCCGGGGTGAAGGCGGAAGGGGAGGTGAAGCACGAACTTGAGGAGGACAGGGTGAAGAAAGAAGGAGAGGCAGGTGACAGCGGCTCGGCTTCGGGGGCCAAGAAATGGGCCAAAGTCTCGTGGGGTGCGCCCATGAAAGAGGAGGTGGTGGAACGCGTGTCGGTGCCGGTGCCAGTGCTGGAAGTAAAGAATGAGCCTGAAGCGTCGCTGCCTCCGCCTTCGAGTTCAACTTCAGAGGCATCCTCCGTCGTGAAGAAGGAAGAAGAAAACGGCTCTGGGGTGCTGCCTCCCGCTGAGCCCGCTGGAGGGATGTTTAGGAAACGGAAGACGCCCGCAGGCGCTGGGAGGGGGAGGAGGCAGGTGTGAGGCTGAGATGAGGTGAATGTTTGTTTTTACTTTTTCGCTGCAGCGTTCAGCTGCTATAATGTGTTAGAGACAGATGAAATGAACTTTTTTTTTTGACATTTAGGAGTTTAGGAGTTGCCCGACTCATTTTCGCTCAAGGGAGTGCAATGCCGTGCTCGAGCTCAGAGCGCGTGGATTGGGCTGAATGTACGTGTTTCAAATGTGTGCGATGATCTTTCAACATTTTGTCAGAGCTGCCTGGAAAACAAAGTGAACAAATTTCCAGATCGCCATTGTATGCAGATGTTTCTCGTCTCACTGCATCCATTCAATCATTCCCGGTACTGGAGCAATCGGACGAGCACGATGAACCACTATATGCAAAGTGCAGCATTGACGCACGATGCTGCTGCGGACGCAAATATCCTCCCTATGAGCATCTTGATTCATCCATAATCTCCATTATGATATCCCACTATCCTCAGCACCGTCAGTTTCTCCCTCTATTCATGCAAAAATTTACTACTGATACCTTTCGCGGCTTGTATAGATACCCGGGACTTTTCTCGATCTTTCCTTGCACGTTCATGTAAGGCAACGCCAATCGAAGTTTGCAACTTACTTGCTCCTTTACGTTGTCTTTATGCTTGCAGGACCAGCGATATGAATCCGCATCCCATCATGTTCCTTTACGGTGGCATCATGTTTTCAGGGAGTGCGTCAATATCACGGCTTAGAGATTAAATTCAAAACGCATACGAACTGTTATCTGTCTAGTGGTGAAGAAAGGCGATTCGAGTCTATCAGTGATCTATTCGAAAGGGTTTTGAGCTTCATAGCAGTCTCAAGATTTAAAAAAAAAAAAAAAAAAAAGTAATCGAAACATAAATGTTCTAACTGCTGAAACAAAACGGTGGAAGACTGTCTTCACTGAATCGTATACAGCCTGATGTACGAGAACATCTTAAATTAATATGCTCACAACATGCTCTACGCATGAACGCGCCGTGGTAATATAATTTCGAGTCTTCGAGTCTCGATAATGCCCAGATAGAATCATGTGATTTTGCAACCTGTTTCTATTCTGCGATGTCGATTGACTTGGAATGGACCAAGCTCGATGCACCTCTGGCCTCATATCTTGTTGATATCCTCAACAGACAGCTAACCGACGCAGAAAGGCCTTCATTCATCGGCCCAATGGAAGTCACTTCTCTTGATTTCGGCTCATCAGCACCAGACGTAGAGCTTGTCGACTTGCGGGACATATACCGCGATTTCCTCGAAGACGACGACGACGAGTCTGATGGAGGCCCTGTCAAGGTAACTGAAGGTGGAGAGGACGATGAATTTGAATGGGTCTCGAGGAGAGCGGCTGGAAGAGAGGACGGACTCGCGTATGAACACTTGCCGCCGCACATCCGGTATGGAAGAAGCGGCGCAGACATGTTTTCATCTATGCCTCCTTCGATGCACTCGCCCATGCCAGTACCCCTCGACATGTGGAACTCAGGCATGAACCTCCCGAGCCTAAACAACTTCAGATCGTGGTCGAGTGCATCTCTGTACCGAAGTCCTTCACCAGCGACACCTTTCCCTGGCGTCCCTCTCTATCGAAGCAACCCCGACATTTCAAAAGACACACGAGCCTCGGTTGACCTCACCTCCCCAGACATAAACGTCAGCATGGACCCATCTCCTACACCTTCCAACGAGCAAACATCACCACCCGCCCCTCCTCCTGAACAGCAGAACCTCCACCCCAACCTTCAACTCCATCTCCATGTCAACTGGCACTCAAATTTGCGTATCACACTGACCACGTCCCTCCTCATCAACTATCCTTCTCCCATGTTCATGTCTCTTCCTATCAAGCTCTCCGTGACAGGGCTCATCTTCAACGGCGAGCTGGCAGTCGCCTACGAGGGCGAGCGACGGCGCGTCCATCTGTGCATCTTAGATGATTTAGATCCCTACGGTCCCGCAGGAGACCGCCCCAAACGCGACTCCGCAAGCAGTACGCCTCCAGAGCTCGACGACGAACTGCTGCCGACGGGGATCCCCATGCGTCCCCCAAAGCCCCTGCCTGTCGGGCAGCGGCTGCTGCCTTCGATCTACATCGAGAGCGAGATCGGTCAGGCGGACAAGCATGTGCTGAAGAACGTTACGAGAGTAGAGCGGTTTATCCAGGATGTGATTCGGAAGACCGTGGAGGAGGAGTTGGTGTTTCCCAATTTCCATACGCTGGTCATGGGTGAGCAATGAATGATGAGCGCGCAGGCGTGCTGTTTGAATTGCTTGCACGGTGTGGAGAAAGATGCCGTTTTGCACGGATGCAGATAATGTAATGATATAGTAATATCTAGCGTACAGACCCCGATCTAATTGATACACATGCAGAGAAAAGAAGATTATATGCCCACTCGAAGCACCACCATTTATGACATTTGAATCACAGCAGCGACTTGCTCATATACGGGCCATCTAATTCGTATCCAAGCTTCCTGTAATAGTCGCGCGTTCCAACACCTGGAAGAACGTTTATACGTTAGTCTCGAACTGCACCCAGAGAAGACGACAGTGCACGGGAGCAGTGCTAATGAACTTGCCGGAAATAACAGCCAACTTGATGCTTCCATGCTCCTCCCTCGCTATCCGCTCAGCTTCCTCCATCAAGAGCGTGCCAAAGCCCTTTACGTTGAAATAATCAGCATCCGGACGAAGTCCATGTCAAAAGCAAAAAAGACAACCCCACGGACCTGATGCTGGAACTTCGTCGGATCCCTTCCATGGACAGGCACGGCCGTCCCATAAACGTGCAGCTCCCGGACGATACTGCATCCCCCTTCGTCCCCGTCCTTTCTCACAAGCTCAGGCCGGAACGTGCCCTCTTCAGAGCACTTCCGCAAGCGGAGTAGCCCAACGAGGATGTCCCGCTCCGGGTCCTCGTACGAAAGGAAGGTTTCCCAACCCCCGTTGGCGGTGTAGTCCCGTCGGAGGAGCTCGACGGACTCCGGGCGCACTTTGTGGTGGATCTCGTGGATCTGCGCAGGGGGGGGAAGTGGAGAAAACCACGGTCAGAACGGGATCTGAGGAGGAGTGGATGGGAAGAGCGTACCCCAACTTCGCGGAATCGCACGTCGCGGCAGACGGCACCGAAATCTTTCATCCGATTGAGCGCGAGCTCGCGCAGGTTACCGGAGTTCTCGCAGCCGCTTGTTACAAGCGGGAGTGGGATGTCCCTATACTCTAACATCAGGAACGCAACATAGCAGAAATAAAGTAAGACCCCGACCTCTGCACGCGATATACCCTTGTCCACGGCGGCACGAGCGCCAAAATTCTCGCCACCACGTCCACCAGTACATTAGGCGTATAATTCTTATACCTACTCGTCCGCCACAGCTCATACAGTCCCGTGCCCCGGATCACGAGGGTCGGATAGATCTTGAGTCCATCGCTGCGGAACGCGGGGTTCTCAAAGTACTCCTTGAACTGCTCTAGGTCGCGCTCGACGCCGACGTTGGGCAGGTCGGGCATCATGTGCGCGACGACTTTGAAGCCCGCGTCCTTTGCGAGGTGGAAGGACTCGGTGACGGCGCGTACTGTGTGTCCGCGGTTGGTGTCGCGCGCGACGTCTTCGTAGACTGATTGGACACCGATTTCGAGGCGGGTGCAGCCGTACCGGAGCATTTGGCTGGAATGGAGTTGGGATGCGTTCGTCCAGGGGAGGTGGAAAGTGGCTTACCTGAGATGCGGGCGGAGACAGTAATCTGGTCGTGTTTCGATAGTGATACCTATTGCTTTTGATTTACTCTGCTCAGAATACCTGACGCCAACCCGTGTAAATCCCTATTCACAATAACCAACTCAAATTCAGCACTTACCGCACAGCTTCGTCAACATCCGTCCCTGTGAATCCTGATAGGGCATTGTGTAGCTGGGCAATGAACTTCCCGCGATAATCCTCTGGCATACTCATGAACGTCCCTCCCATGACAATGAATTCGACCTAAAATCGTCCACTGTCATGAGCACGCTAATAGAATCCAAGTACAACAAATGAGAACACACCTTATCCACATTGTGCCCCAAACTCTTCAGCTGCTCCACGCGCCCTCTGGTCTGCTCGTACGGATCATATCGTGCTCGTATAGCACGCATACTCGTCGGTTCGTATCCAGTATAACTTTGCGTGCTGTAGTCAAAGTCCGAGTCCGGACCACCAGGACAGTACCTGCAAGCCAGCAAAGCTGTCAGCAAAAGAATGAACGAAAAACTAGCGACTCCAGCACATACACGCAGATATTCCCTGTCATCGCAATATGCGGACACCGATGGGGCTTGCACATCACAGCGACAACTGCAATCTACGCATATTAGCGTCAGTGCACTTCGTCACCACAAGTACGATGCAAACAGCGCAACGTACCCCGCTAGCCGTCCGTATAGGCCTCGCCTTCAGCTTGGGCAGCAGCGCCTTTTTGTAGTCGTCTGGGATGGCGCTGATGATGTCCACGAGCCGGGGCACACCGCCGAAGCCATGCTTCTTGCTGAGTTTTGCACGAATCTCGTTGAGGGATACCGACTCGCCGGCGTCATGGGCTTTGATGAGCTCTGCTGCTATGCCGGAGGTGACTCGGAGGAGCTTTTCGGCTTCTGAGGGTCCTGGGGGGTCGAAGAAAGGATTAGTTATAATAAAAAGCCACGAGTGCCGAACAGAAAGAGCTCACCCTCGACTTGTGTTCTCTGAACCATGGGGTATACCAGGCCAAGCTAGTTTTGTCTCCGGTAGCAAGTTTTATCAGAGAAAGCTCGTTATGTTCATTCGCTAATTCGTAGAGAGACCCTTGTGCAAAGTAATTAAGCCGCCAAGTTGCCTATAAGTTTGTCAGTTATCCGCGTGTGTAATTGGCAGAGAATGGTATGTCGTCCAGTAAAGCAGTCAGATCGACTCAGCACGGTGCAGCAGATAAAAGTTGAGATTATCGTGTGCCCATCACATGACATCGATCGCCGATCTCTCCAACTTGCTATTCACTCACGTCCAATCTGTAGTCTGCACTTTCAAAACGAGGATTAAACTTCCAGTAGGCATTACAGTGAGACGCTTCTCCAACTACCTAGCTTATTCTACTTGCAAGAAGAAAAAAAGAAAAAACAAGGAGAAAAAATAACGGGAATAAGTAAAAAAAAAAAAACGAAACAAAGAGAGGAGATAATGAAAATTCTGCGTTGTAAAAAACCAACAAAACAATGCTGATGAAGCCAAAGGAATGCGGAGGTATAAGGAGGGTCGTGCAGGATATGGCGTGTCCGAGGTGTATTGCGGGTGGGGAGTGCAGACGAGAACGGGGTGCTAGAATATATAGTAATGAAGGTTCGTCACAGTGTCGTTTGTTGAAGAATATAAGAAAGAATAAAGAAATTCTATGGACTATAGAAGATGAAGAGAGACAGAGAGAGAGAGCGGGAATCGGAGGGTGTGGGTATATTGTACGTATGGAACTTGTGAATGTGTGATAAGATAGAATATAACCAAGAAGGAATTGGGGAATGGAGAGTGCGAAGAAAAAGCAGCGTGCAGGTTTTTCTTATTTTGCGGGGTGCGCGAGAAGGGGTATGGCGTGCGAAGTGAAGTCGGTGTATACATGCAAGGAGGAAGAACCCACAGCGTTGTGTGTGGGAGGGGGATCATGAACAGGGGTCGTCGTGGTGCGAGTCGTCGTCGTCGTTTATCAACATCAACTCCAGTAAGGAATATAAAAGGGGAAGAAGGGAATCCGTCGCAAAGCAAAAACCTAAAACGATATAGCGTACATCTCGTCGCTATACGGAAACGGGCAGTGCATCTACGGGCGCGGGCTGCCCGACTCCGACTGCCGCGGGCTGGGCGTCGGCGCACGCGAGGGCAGGCGCGACGGGGCGCGCGAGGGGAAAGGCGAGCCGTACGGCGCGCTATGGTACCGCGACGTGTCGTTCATCTCGGGGAAGTGCATCTCGCTCCCGCTCCCGTCCTGCGGGGGCACGCTGACGCCGAGCCCCAGGGCGCTCGCGAGCGCGCGCGGGCTGCCGAAGGGGGACGCCTTCTTCCGCTTGGAGCCGAACTCGCCGAGGATGATGCCGTCCTGCGGGGAGGGCTGCGACGAGGCGAAGGAGGAGAAGAGGCTCGTCGGGGACTTGCCGGTGGGGTAGGAATCGCCGTTGGTGCCGGTGAGGACGATGACGGGCTCTTTGCCTGCGGGCTGGTTGTACATCCACGTCGCGCTGAGCACGATGGACGCGCCGATGACGAAGCTGGGGGTGATGTGGAAGTTGAACAGCGCCACGGAGGCGAGGAAGGAGAGCACGATGGAGAGGGAGGTGGCGAATCCTTTCAGGATGTTGTCCGAGTACTTGATGACGACGGCGGTGACGAGGCCGCCGAAGACCTGGATCGCGACGGTGGCCCACGCCCACCCGCCAAAGTTGCGGAAGAGGTCGAGGACGAAGCCCTGGCTGTCGGGCGGCGTGCGTGTATATAGGATGGGGAGCAGCGCGGGGAGGAGCGAGAAGAGCGAGAGCTGCACGTTGCGCACCCAGAGGTCGGCCTTGGAGCCCTTGAGCACCATCTCGAAGTACACGCCCGCAAGGCCCGAGGTGAAGCATGCGGCGGTGACGGCGCCGAAGCCCTTGAGGGGGTTCATGACGTGTACGTGGTAGTCGTGTGCGCTGCCGACGGTGGTGTTCTTCGGGGGCGCGTGCACGGTCGAGTTGGCGATCTGCACGATGCCAACGCCGATGGCGAGGAAGAACAGGGAGAGCCACTTGGTCGACGTGAGGCGCCTCCTGAGGAGGGCGACGGAGAACGCGGCGGTGGTGAGGATCTTCATCTGGTACGTGACCTGGAAGGAGGCGACGGGGAGATTGCTGATCGCGACGAACTGGAGCGAGTTCTGCACGACGTATAGGAGAGCGGGGATGGAGAGCTTCCAGCAGTCCGGGCTGAGGATCTCGAGGCAGAGCTGGCGGAAGGGCCGCGTCCATGGGTAGGGGAAGCTCTGGATCGCGGCGAGCAGCGTGCGTTTGTGCCGCGGCTGGTGCGGGTGCGGGAAGTCGGACGCGGAGGGCGGGGCGACGCGCGCAAGCGCAATGACGAAGGATATTGAGCCCTTGAGGATCTCGTTGAGCAGTACGGCGGCGGCGGGGGAGTAGGCGAGCGCCGGAGGCGTGGAGACGCGTGACTGGTGCATCACTATCGACAGTGCGGCGTTCTGCACGGCGAGGGTGACCAGTCTGTGGTAATGCGAATCGGTAAAGATTTATTTTTGGAATGAAAGAAAGGGGGAGGTGTATGGTTAGTTCGGGATAAGAGAATGGAGAGCAGGCAACGCACGAGACGTATTTGAGCGGCATGCCGAATATGGTGGGCCCCGTGGACGACTGCGCGTCGCTGCCATTGGGAGCGGATGTGCTGAGGGGAAGGCTTTTCTCGTTGTACGCCGGGGGCAGGAGCGGGGACAGACGCGGGCTGGAGGGCTTGCTGGACATGGCACTGCTGGGGGCGAGCGACGAGAACGAGCGCACGGTGGGCAGGGGCCGCTGGTGGATCTCGGGGGTCGTCGGGCTGGAGGACGCGGGGGAGTAGCTGACGGCGGACACTCTGGGATGGGGGCGAGCAGGGTGGGCCATGGGGGGCTGGTGGGTGGGGTGGGGTGGTGGTGGTTGGATTACGGCGTTGTCGTGGTATGCAAAATCTATGGGCGGCGTGAGTTGTGGGACAGCGGGTGTCACGGGGAGAGCACCTACAGGAGATAGATAGTCTATGAAAGGGGGCTTTTGCAGGGGGGCATTCGCTCGTCGGGGCAGGGAGACGACGACGTCGGGGACGAACGTTGAACGAGCAGAACCGACCTTGCTAGCCACCACAAGCGAGTTATGTCACAAAAATTCAGAAGCACGCGAATTTCTGAAGCCTTCCCACACTTCCATATTGGGCTAGGCCCCTTGATGCGCGAATTGAGGACATTGCAGATGCGGAACGAGGGCACATCTTCTCCGATACATTGCGCAAAGCTACAGTTACTGCTAGTACGATGCTATCGTGCCACTGTCACTGCAGACACTGGTTCACTCCCCAAATAAAATACCTCTGCAGCGATCAGAGAAGCGGACATCAGCCACGCTACAGAATCATGCGCTTCCGAGCATCGCCCAATCACCGAGACACCCATCATCATCTTCTCAACATCCAAGCAACAGCGGATGTACCGCCCAGCCCACCCCCGCCCATCCTCGTCAGCCACAAGGCCTCCACATTCAGACTCCCGCATCAGGCCTCACTCCTCCGTGCACTTACCCGACAGCCAATGCATCGCGCCTTCAGGAAGTGTCCACGCTCTCCTAAAAGATAAGCATCAGCCACCGCCAACTTCCATCAGTCAGAGCGCGTAGTGTGGGCCTCAGCCTCGCCTTTAAATCTCCATTCACACCCATCCGATCAAGCCCCATGAGGAAACCCGACGCCTGCTCTTACGAAAATGGCAGGATCCCTCCAAAGAGGGACGGGGTGTGTGCTTTTACCAGGATTTTCGTCGTCGGCCCACATCCAGTACGCGAAAAAAGAAAAACGGACAGCACTCACATAGGCTCCGAGTCTTACTTGACGCAGGGGGTGACACGCTGATGGGTGAAAGGCGATTGCATTGAGGCACCGATGTACGTACGACATGTACTAGCGACAGAGCGAGAAGCAAGAAGGAATGTAGCAAAGCTCCAGGTGATCCTGCGTCCTAGCCCCTCAACCAGTGGGAGGAACATCAGCAAAGATTGTTTTTGAGCATGCCCGCCGCGTCAGACGCGGGTCCGTCTGTGACGCTTGTCTGGACCATCCATCCTTGTGCCCGCGAGGGGCTGCCAGCAATAAAGAGGCGGAGGGCGGATAGTAATTTGAACGTCAGTGAAGAGAAATTTTCAGACGACGCGCGCGCCTTTTGTAGGCTCCCGGGGAGGGCCGAGCGCAATTTGGAAGCCCGACGCGGGCTGAATTTTCGACACGGGTGCTCGGTGCACAAAGTACTACTTACCGAGGAGTGGTGCAGGATATAGCTCCTCAACCATGGCAGCGGCCCTCGCCACCATCTCCAACCCAGCGGCGGCTGCCGCGTCCGCCAGCCTGCACGCTCCCGCCTCCCCCTTCGCCGAGCTCCTCCGCCGCTCCAAATTCGCCTCTTTCGACCCCGCCATACGCCGCACCTACGAAGCGCCCCCCGAGTACGCGCACCGCGGCAACTGGGGGCTCAAGCGGCCCATCGCCCTGCGCCGGCGCAATGCCTTCATCACCATCAAGTCCGGCTTCGAGCACCCCGCGCAGTTCATCGAGTGGAACAACGCCGAGAGCCAGGTGCGCTTCGTGCGTCGCATCGAGGAGATGAACGTCACGCCTACCTTTGGCAGCCTGCGCACCCCGTGGGTGCAGGAGATCGGGTCGGCGCTCCATGAGTGGGTTATGGACTCGGACTATGCGCCCGCGGAGGAGAACGTCGTCAACCCGAGCAAGAAGGATATCACCCACGACCTGGATGG